>JAOTOK010025793.1:0-12265 GCA_025770025.1 Virgularia gustaviana
AGGAAGGAAGGAAGGAAGGAAGGAAGGAAGGAAGGAAGGAAGGAAGGAAGGAAGGAAGGAAGGAAGGAAGGAAGACAGCAGACGCTCAGGCAGAGAAAAAGCAATAGAGGGAGAAAGGAGGCCACTATTATAAAGTAATACCTCTGTCTTTTAGGGTCAGACTCCGCTGTTCCTGGCATCAAAAGAGGGCAGTGCTTCTGTTGTGAAACTTCTCCTGTCTTCATTCGCGAACCGGAAACTCGCAGACAACATGGACCAATCACCTCTCGATATTGCTAAGCAACGTGATCACGCAGACATCGTCAAACTATTGTCCGATTGGTCGCTTGGGTGCAAATCACCAACTGCTGCCCCAGCACCTACATCTCCGGGCGGCGAAATGTCACCGTTGGCGACGAGGACTCTATCCCCACCCGACGTACTACCTAAGACAAACCGGAGCCCCAGGACGCAACCGTGCCCCGATACTCAACAGCAAAAACAAAATCGAAAGAAACGCAGAAAGTCGAGGACTGGGAACGACGGCATCGTGGCAGTTGCCATGGTATCTAGTACTAGTCCTCCCTCAGTGCCCGGCATGAACGGCACTTCACCGGCACGGCAGGGTCTGTCGCCATTCAATAGCAGCAACAGTTATGGTAGCAGTCTGTCGCCATCCAACTCAACATTCTCGCCTCCATTACATCACATCGATAATATGCCATCGCCACTGCGAGATTCAGACCAACTCCACGGTGGCATGCACACTGAAGAAGGCCTGTATCACATGACCGAAGAGATGGCTTGTTACGGAAACTCTTTGAATCCCAATGCAGAATTTATGAACGTCGAGAACGCAGTCGATTTAAACGAACTTTCGATGTTGTTCGGTCCTACAGGCGAACAACAAGGTAATAAAGACTGTATGTACGGAGGGCAGTATCCTCCGGTAAATATGATACTTCCAAATGGAATTCAGAACGATGTACGCCTGCATTATGGCGTCGACAGAAGGAGCCACGGCATGCCAGCCAAGACGTGCGTACGATCTCCCTCGGAACTGACCGCGTGGAACTCATTATGCGGCGGTAACGGCAGTATTCCAAACGTGGCGACAATCGACGGCGCTGCTCGACGAAGACCGCGCAACCACGATTGTCAATACCCGTCGCCACCTTACGAACTTTCACCGACATCACCTCACGACAACCAATGGTCGTCGTCGTCATCGTCGCGTGCATCCAACTCGGATTGTTCATCGTGTTGAGGAATTCCGGGCTCAGGACGACCACTCGTTCCATTCCGCGCTGTCATCGATGACGCAAGCAATTCATTCCGTGTCAAAAATATCCTTTCGTTAGACGAAGACGCTAATCAAATCAAGCCGTTAGAACGCAAACACGCGCATTTTATCATAAAAAATCGAGCATTCTATCGTAGACAGACGTAAAGCGTTGATATTTTCAATAAGTGTAAAAACGGTTGCAAATCTGGCACTGAAAGAACAAGATAATATATTTTCTTATTTAACTTAAAAGTTTATATGTACATATTTAAACGTTGTATAATTGTATTTTAGAAGCAGTCGTTACTGCGCAAGAACAAAAGCTCATTTTACAGCTTTGTATGTATGTATGTACATGTAGTTGGTATTACAGTTTTAGTATATATAGAACGTTTTGAAATAAATATATTTTTACATAAGTTAATGTAATGTTTTGTGTTTTAAAAATGGTTCTGGAAGAAGTTTGGACTCAATTTGTAGCTTTACACCATTTTTCATTAATTCCGCGACCTGCACAAGAACGGTATACATCAATGGTTGGGTTAATATCAAATTCCACATCCTCATAGATAACCTTGCTATATTGCTGAATTATTTACCATTTAGCCTACAATGACGATATTATTTCTCAGAATTTCTCACTTACTCGTGTTGGTATCCCACCATGCAGATATGAACTTCCAGGGTCGTGTAATTATAGACTAGAGAGCTTTAGATCTATACGATGAGAACGAGTTTTAGTACGACGACGAGATTTTTCTGTTAAATATTTGCTACTACAAACTTGTTACCATCCTCTCTTTGGGACAGCACATTCAGCGCCAGATTTAGGAGATGGTAGACGTGACATCCACCCCGGGCCCCACAGAAGTCAAAGATGTTTTGAATTTTTAAAGATAAAAAACTCCTTACTCCTTATAGGAGAAAGGCAGATAAGACTAAAGACGGAATCAGTAGCTGATTTTTCCTATCTATATTCTATATTCTACAAGTCGAAATATCACCCATTTCAAAACTAGTGCTTCTTGTTTGACTCATATCTTGAGTTTTCAGGATGACATTCTTCGGAATACATTTTAGGTACCGGTCATTTATACCAGGGGTTGGGGGCGAATAGAAACTAATTTTGCTCCCCAATTTCATTTTACCCAATCAACTTAGACCCAAAAAATTAAAATACTCAACAATCTCTTGGTGGGTTTTTTACCCAACCCAGGAAATATGTTTGTAATGCATTTAACTTTAACGACAATACTGCTTTAAATATTGACGAACTCATCAGTTATTTCTTGTACAAGTAATTGTTAGTCCGACAAAGCCCAATTCCCAGCATATCGTCCATAACGGTTTGTTTTCACCCATATTTTCTTACTCAACCCTTTGAGTTGCCGAAAAAAACTGGACCCAACCCTTTGCGTCTAAAGATTTTTAGTTACGCAACCGTTTTCTCTTTGTCCCCTACCCCTGGTATAAATAATGACCGGACAGACCGGTCCCTTATACTACACGTACAAAATTGCGGCCTATTAGCCTTTCTCACGACGCCATTTTGGGTACTTTCGATTTTCCAAAACGAATGTAAAACATGATATCAATGTGAAAAGCAATTTCCAGAATAAACTAAGGTATCTAAAACTAAGTTTACATTAAAAATGTAAAGAGTCTCCTTTATGTGGCCTTACGCTAACATGTTTTGAAAAAGTACCGTAAAAATGGCGGTCATATTCGTCATCGTGAGAAAGCCAAATTGGTAACACTGCGAGCCTATTTTTAACGCCCGAAGAAAGAAATTTCACCTACGGCGTGTGGAAGCAGTGGTAGAACCTAGTCTCCGTTTGGCTTTTGAGTATTTTGCAATAAAATAACAATAAAGTGTCTCGTGATTTGAATGTGACATTTTAAGTATTTTTTCTCGGCGAAAGGAGCTTTCATTCTCCTGCCAAACTATCTTACAAGTCACGGAGAATAAAGTTGACTAACAGTGGAGCATGGCACAGCGAGTAAGAAATTTGAAGCCTAAATTAAGCGAGCGAAACCCTGAACTCCAGTGTCGAAACAAGTACGTACGGTCTACTTTATACTTACCAATACTACATAGTGATAGTAGTAACTAGTAACTAGTAACTAACTAGTCTAAAACTAAAAGCAGTAAATGAACTTATGAAAGAACCTATTCCTCAGTAACCTAACTAAGATTAACATAATTTGAAGATATACGAAAACTTAACGAAGTAAAAGAGAAAATTAATATTATTGATGCCTAGTAGGAGTAGGTTAGTAGGTTTAGTTAAGTCAAGTGGTTATAAATATATGAACGCCATATTTATAATTATATTTATTAACAAATATTGAAATAACTGCGCTGTCAACTGTGTATATCACTATTTTTTGTAATTCTTTTAGATGTGGTTTTTATGGTAATCCAGCTTGGCATGGGTATTGTTCATTGTGTTATAAAAATTACCTCAGTTCGCAAAACTTTAGTCATACCAACACACAACCAAAGACACATGTAGGGAGAGTTACTGCTGCTACGTTTGGAAAAGGTAACTTGTCCTCAATTAAGCAAATTTATTTTTTAGTACTTTTAGAAACACTGCTGACTGCCTAGGTCGTGGTAGAAATACTGCCTAGGTTGAGGTAGAAACACTGCCTAATACACACCGGGAATCAATGGCCTTGCTGTCATATTGCCTTAATTTACTGTGATTGTGCATTGTATTATTTTTCATTATATATTTTTCATATCACATTTCATAGTTTGAGGCCCAGCAACAACATTAAACAGGGTTACTTATGCCAGAGCACTTGCCATGTATAATCACATGGAAAGTTAACTTCCCAAGCACAAGGGAAAGCATGCTGCATGAGTTGGGAAGTGGGAACTAATCCTGAAGGCATGTTTAAGAACTAGTCTAATTACAGGCATGATTGGGCAAATAATGATAAGTTTCAGAGCATCTGAATATTATAATTTCCTGGGGAGAACCCTCTAACAAATCTCACATCTTCACTGCTTTGAAACAAGTCATTCAATATCACTGCGTGTAGACCTGCCTACACAAGCTAAACTTTATTTACAGTCGACTGGTTCATTTATTCATTTACCAGATGTTGCTTCTCCAAATGAGGAAACAACACTAAAATTTGCGAAATTTGAAGAGAAGAAGAAATTGCAAACTGGTTCAAAAAAGTATGTACAGTTCATTATCTATACATTTCTAAATACTAATGGAAAACTATTTTTAAATAACCCCATTATTCCATTAATTAGGTAGATTATTATTATTATTATTATTATTATTATTATTATTATTATTAATATTAATATTAATTATTATTATTAAAGTTAAATAAACAAGGTGCTTATTATTAAAGTTATATAAACAAAGTGCTCTTCATTAAAGTTCATGTATGAATCAGAAATTTGATAGCAGATTCATATTTATGAATTTCTTGCCATAGATATTCCCATAAGGTTTATGTTTTTGCTAACTCTGTTAATTACAGACAAACAGTAAAAAAGTTGTTTGCAAAAACAAATAAGGGCAGTATGCCTATGACAAAAGACCAAGTTGGAGGCCCACAAAGAGATGTTGATGATGGTATGTGTACCTTTAACAACAATTTGGTATGATTCGATTTGAGTAGTAAATTATACAGTGTAGAAGCTATAATTCAATTTTACCCAATATAAGTGCAATGCCCCCTTCAGGCATGTGTCATTGATGCCAGTCTTGGTGTTTTCTGATAATTTTCTTTGGATTTGGCATTTGTGACCAACATTTTGTAAAATATTTTAAATAGTGTATTCTGGTTTGAATGACTTGCTAGAGTGTATTTTACAGAACAAAGTTTCACTCAGAGAAACTAATATCACATGATAATATATTTTAAATTGCTTGACACCTGTTGTATGAATTCCACAATGCACAAGTGCTGTACCATTCACATGTTTTTAACCTCAAAATGCATGTAGTGGTTGATTGTTCATTGATTTTCCAATTTATATCTTAGGACTTTCATAACCCTAAATGCACCTTGAAATTTCATCAGCAACATGGTGTATGATAAAATTTATTTTGTTATTTATTTTGTTTCTTTTGGCAGCTACTGCAGAAGCTTATCAAACTACATTAGATTTTAATTTTTTCCTCAAAAGTCTAAACAAACCTGCTGCTCAAGATATTGTTGGCAAGTGTAAATAGTAAGTAAATAGAGTGTTGTATACATCACACTTGATTGATGTAGTACAATACAGGTTCTCTACAATACAGGGAATGTTATACTGTAATACACTGTGAATTTTGTTTAAGACTTGCATGCCCTGATACAACTTGATAACAATCTTACTACAAAAAGGTTGCTTCAGGTTGTCAGATTTTTCATAGTACGTACCATGTTTCAAGCAGTTTCAGAATTACATTATTCTAACACGTCTGCTCATGTTTGCAGTGTCACCTCGCAAATCGTGAGCAACCCATCATGGGCTGTCGAGCGCCAAAGTGACTTTCTCCAGAAATTTTATGTTGTAAGTGTTTGGATAGAATTTTTAGAAGTGTACGCGATTTATGCTATTGGTGGACCTTCAATAGTTTGACATGTTTTACCATTTATGTCCTATTATAGCACATGGAGGAACGGTTACAAAATCATAGCGTGTTCCGTGATACAACCCCAGCTCAATTACAGACTGCATTGGATGGTGTGGAAAAATATGTTATGACAAAAATATATAAATCGTAAGTTGCTATCAGATTATGCACCTCCAAATAGCGCAAAAATATACCTCTTGAACTTATGTAAACGCAGTTATTTGCCTTTTACAGTACTTCCACCTATTGTGTTTTAAAATATCCTGGTAGAGAAAATCCTGAACTTGTCACTAGTAACAATGTTGCATGAGTCTTAATATGTACCGTATTCACTCTATTAAGCCCCCCGGGGGGCTTATTCTTTTCAGACCCTTTGGGGGGGGTTAATAGAGAGGGGGCTTATTTAATTATGAATGAAAATCTCAGATAATTCCACAAAATCTTGCACAAAATGTAAGGTTTTAGGTTCATAATATTGTAAAACAACATCAACACAACACCACCTTTAATCAATTAATACATAAGGAACTCCAAGGCCGTGCTTCCGTACATGAAATTGGACATTATGAAGCCGAAAATTAAGTACAAATTACTAAAATAAAAATCGTATAAAAAGCCGTGATTTGAGTATACGAGGGGGGGGGCTTAATAGAGAGGGGGGCTTAATCAATATCTTTGTCTTAAAAGGGAGGGCTTATTGGAAAGGGGGGGCTTAATTGAGAGGGGGGCTTAATAGAGTGAATACGGTATCTCTGAAAGTCTGTGTGTATTGTCAACATTGAAAAACTGGTTGCGCTATGCTGAAAATAGCAAAGTAAACAACCTGTGACATTAAACTCCTCCTCCCCCACAAAAAAAGAAAAAAGAAAAAGTACAGCTGTGATAATGTTCTCTGAATCCCCAGCTCTGATCTTGAAATTATAACTGGAATGACTACTTTTCCCAGGACGGCCTACTTTTGCAGGGCTACTTTTGCTGGGATGGTTTACTTTTGCCTGGATTGGCTACTTTTGCCGGGACGGTTACGTTTCCCGGAATAGGATACTTTTCCCGGAGTTGGCTACTTTTCCTGGAGTTGGCTACATTTGCCGGAGTTGGCTACTTTTGCCGGAGTTGGCTACTTTTGCCGGAGTTGGCTACTTTTGCCGGGATTGGCTACTTTTGCCGGAGTTGGCTACTTTTGCCGGAGTTGGCTACTTTTCCCGGAGCTGGCTATTTTTGCCGGAATTGGCTACTTTTGCCGGAGTTGGCTACTTTTGCCGGAGTTGGCTACTTTTGCCGGAGTTGGCTACTTTTGCCGGAGTTGGCTACTTTTGCCAGAGTTGGCTACTTTTGCTGGAATTGGCTACTTTTCCCGGGATGCTACGTCGTGATAGTTTATACTTTCTGGTTCTCCAGTGCATATTCACCAAAAAGGTCCAAAATTAATGCTCTTTCATATTTTATTTTCAATCTGAGTCGCTTAAAATAAACTGCCTTTTCATCATCAAAATTATTTAGCAGAATCATGAGTTTTAAAAAGCAAATTACCCACATTTTTGTTGCGTTTGTAATGTAGTGTTTTTGCTCCGGCAAGTACCGACGATGAACTTAAAGATCTTGAACTTCAGAAAAAGATCCGTCAATTAAAGTGGGTTACAACACAACATCTTGATGCCGCCATTGATTTAACCAACAAAGAGGTGCTCCGTTTACTTGAAGATGCTCAGAATGGTAAGGACAACAGGGTTGCATTATGCAATATATCTTAATTCTGCGTAAAAAGATATGCTATGCAGTTGAAAACTTGTGTGAGTTTTAGAGAGCTGTTGTATTGTATTTTCTGCTTAAACAGATATTCTGGAAGTAGACACGAAGAGGGCTCCACAGGATAAATTAGCGTGTATAGTAAGATGCAGTAAGAGAGTATTCTGTATCCTTGAATAATCAATATCCAAGTAGCAGCTGTTGTTGTTGTTTTTGTTCTCGTTGTCATTGTCATTGTTGTTGTTGTTGTTGTTGTTGTTGTTGTCGTTGTCGTTGTCGTTGTCGTTGTTGTTCTTGTTCTTGTTGTCGTTGTTCTTGTTCTTGTTCTTGTTGTTCTTGTTGATGATGTTGTTGCTGTTCCTGGTGTTGTCATTATTGTTTTCGCCTTCGCAGACCATTAAAATCTTTGACTCAGTCCCTCAAGATATTATCCGTTTATCTTCACCTGATGGAAGTCCTGGCAGTGCAGATGATTTTCTCCCTTGTCTTATTTACATCATTTTGAAATCTAGTCCGACGCTGCTTAATTCAAATATACAGTACGTAGTATCTCAAATTATTCCACTATAAAATCGTAGTATCAAAGGATGAGAGTGGATGGGAGTTGCAAACTCGACTTCGTGTTACCGCCACTGTCATGGCCTCTCGCCAACATTTCAACCAGTTCAAAGTTGGTTAGAGTATATGAAAGTCCATGACAATGGCGGTAAAGCGAAAGCGAGTTTTACCTATAGGCGTACCAGCCCCTTCCAGTTTGGGGGGCACACCTTCCAATTTGCCCAACTGACATGTACACGCGCAAAAGCGTAACAGGTTGTTCGTCGTTGTTCAAACAGGCGTGAACAATATTGTGCTGCACCCCTTGAACAATATTGTTATCAGGTTGTTGCAATGTTGTCCAACCATCAATATTGTTGCAACTTGTTGACATGTTACAGCAATATTGACTGAACAAGTTGCAACAATATTGATGGTTGAACAACATAGAGCAACCTGATAACAATATAATTGTTCAAGGGGTGCAGCACAACATTGTTCATGCCCGTTTGAACAACCACGAACAACCTGTGCGTTTTTGCGCGTGTACTCGTAATTCCTAATGCAATGGACCCTTTTAATAATGACGAATGTGGTAGAAAAAAAGCGATGTTATTGCAAGCAATATGATTCGTTCCCAAGGAATGTGATCCAAACAGATTGCGTGTAACATGACATTTTGCGCCATCTACGTTAGCTATATTAAAAGCACCTATACTTGTTCATAAGCTCTGTTTCTTTTAGATATATTACCAGATTTTGTAATGCAAACAAATTAATCAGTGGCGAAGCTGGTTACTACTTTACGAACCTCGTAAGTTGTGTGTTTTTTGGTCTGCGGCTTTTTGTGATACTAGGCACAGGAATTTTGAAACATTGTTTTTCTTGTTGTTAGTGCTGCGCCGCAAGATTCATTGAAATGATTGACGCCCAGTCACTGTCGTTAACAGAAGAGGAATTTAATCGGTACGACGTCATAATCTGACTGGCTTGCAGGCTGGCTTGCAGGCTGGCTTGCAGGCTGGCTTGCAGGCTGGCTTATAGAAGTTTTAAAATATTATACTAAAAGCTTAGAGTATATATTTTTCAATTTGACTTTTCGTTATTTTATATAGTCTACTGAATCGATTTTTGCTCCTTACTTTCAGGTATATGAATGGTGATCTCTCAAATAGTCCCGATCTTCAAATTTCGGATGGAGGAGAAGTAACCTGTGAAGGTTTACAGCTAATGCAGGTAGACCTCTCTCTATCAGGTATATCTCGTTTGCCGTTTGTTTCTTAAACGCAGTTTTTTTTAGAAAAATCTTGAGAGCTTATCTGAACTACGCGAGAGGCAGCTGAGGTGGAGACATGACGCATTGAAATTGCAGCAGGAGATCATGGAATTCAGAAGCGATGTCGTTAATGAGGTATGACATTGAAACAACGGAAATTTCTGCACCAATTACTTCAAGGGAAACGGAACCCGTTCCAAAGCCAACTCGTCACCACTAACAACCTCGGTTGCCTCTTCGGCAACTTTCTCGGGCGCCAGTTCTTGCCACATTGTACTGCAGCGCTAACCACGATAGTAATTAAAGTCCCTGCACCTCGTTGGATAATGCGCTGATTACAACGCGTTGCTTTCTCCAGTTTCGGTACTGTATGTCGAGGTGCATGGGTCAGGGAGGTAGCCTTTCGCATCAAAGAATGCCTTTCAATTGATATAAAGTTATTAAAGAATTGTATGAAAAAATGTGGTGCAAAGTTAGCTGTGTAATTGAACAGTCCAATTTCGAGTTTCTATTTATGCATTTATTATGTGATGTACAATAGCTTTATCTATTCTATGATCTCTTGTATAGGCTGACGGTATTTTAAACGGGACAAACGAGGGGAAGTTAAAGTACCTTGGACAATATTTGGAGGGGGAAGTTGACAGTGCAGTGGACGGCGAGATTGATGGTACTGATGAGCAAGCTTCCTCCGCAGTTGCCGCTGGTGAGTGATATATATGAACACGACTCGTTGCCTGCATTTGGGTGAAATGATTAGATAGATAGGTAGAAGACTTTATTTATAAAATATGTCAAATATATACAGAGTATATCAAAAATGTTTGCAATCCTATCCTCTTCATTAGAGCTGGCTATTCAGTATAGTTGATGATAATGTGGATGCCTTTCCAGCCCCCACATAGCCTGCGAACACAGACGCTATATTTTCGCCGGGGCGCTCTACGAGGTATGAGGTGCACCCCTTTTAGCAACCTCGCCCTTTTAGGCCCAACGGGGTGTTTATGGGGTTTAGTCGTGGTAACACCAGATAATTTTACTCTGGGTAACACCAGATAACTTTACTATGGGTAACACCCATGGTAATGCCAGACGAGTTTACTTGTCAATGTGGCCCTCAAAGGGTAAATGTAATATCATATTTTGGCATAGTAGTACAAATTTATCCTCCGAAAAGGCTCTTCACTCTTCTTAGGTTATTAGGCTCGTTCACACGATACAATTTTGTAGGGTCAGATTTGCCTGACAGCTGCGGGTATGGTTATAATACACCAGCTATAAGCTAGCTATTACTGCAGCAGACTCGTTCATCTACACCAGAATACTTTGGATCCGACAAATGAAAATGTCCCCGGATTACACTATGCGAGCCATTGTCCTGGTTTCTATGACAGGAAATTTGATCATTGACAGCCTCTTCCGGGCGTGTTTTATGATTGGCGAATGTTGAAATATTGATAGTGTATGCAGGAGGTATGCAGCGATATCATTGGACCATTTCTAGCTATCTGCATTCCTACTGGCCCTCTGGGTTGCCATATACGTCAGCACATACGTGCATCTGTACGGCCTTCCACAGAGCACTTGGAAAATTTTCGACGAGCTGAAGCTATACGTTTGTAGCTCATTTGGTGCTTCATGTCTCCCAGTTTGTGCAGCGAACGACTGTTAGAGAATATACTGTATGGCAGAAGGAAAAAATTGACAACGTACGTGTTGTAATTGGCGACAGGATATGGCAGTTTTATTGAAACAGTGTATACGTGTGAACGAGAACAAGAAAGCCTGTTCACCGTGTGCTCCTCCCCCAAGCCCAGTGGCCGGAGCTCGAAAGAAGTTCTGTCTGAAGAAGTGCTCTTCTAATACATTTTCTACAAACCAGAGCGACGACGTCGACCTCACAGACTATCTGATTGCTTCGTTATCGCGAATGACTGTAGGCAGTTTCTCTTTGAAGAGGAAACAACGAACAGAAGCGAACGACTGTCTCGATATTGATAAGGAATCTTACCCGAACGGGAAGAAAGTTAAGAGCTCCATATTCCAGCAACAACAAACGTTATTTCCACTCATAACTGCCGTGCGTGAGCCGCTGGTTGTAGAAACACGGCAAAGAAGAGAGGTGATGCAAGTAAATTGATATTTGGTTTATATATCTTCGCGGTCAAAGTGCAACAATGCAAGGCTTGGCATTCTGTTCAAATTGTTACAATACTGTCTTCAAAAGACGTCGTTCATCTGATAGGGTTCGCGGTGGATTTCGCTTGTATGTCCCTCAACCTTCTCTACTCAGAAAATCTTGGCGTGTGCTTCGATTCGCGTTGTCATTCAAAAGTTGGAATTACATTTATTTTTTTGCATTTTCGTGACCGCAGTATCGCGCAACATTCTCTCTGTCACGCGACACTATAATACGTAGTCACCCGACTTGACTATTTTTCAGAAAATATTGTACATATTTATATTTTAATTAAAGAACGGGCATTTAAAATTGTACAGTGGGTAATGCAGATGTATAATATAGAACTGTGTAATTAAAAATGTCACTGTGTAATAAAATACGCCAATGTTTAAAATTCTTAAAAGAACCCCTCTGTATTCTATTGTTATTGCAGTATAATATTATTGTAAAGAGAATGAATGTACATAGAATATTTTCATCTAGAATACAAATTGGTAATATTTCGTAGGATTATTGTGATGGAATTATATTTTATTTATTGATAGTTACAATAAAATTATAGTTTATACCTCAATCAATGTGGTTGACACCACTGAGATGAATATACCTGGAGTGCTTGCTCGTCAGCAAAATCGCTCGCGAAAGTGTCTGAAAAAAGATGGCGT
>JAOTOK010025804.1:0-12264 GCA_025770025.1 Virgularia gustaviana
TTGCTTGTTGTCCACGCATCGTTGCTTGTTGTCCACGCATCGTTGCTTGTTGTCCACGCATCGTTGCTTGTTGTCCATGCATCGTTGCTTGTTGTCCACGCATCGTTGCTTGTTGTCCACGCATCGTTGCCTGGTGTCCACGCATCGTTGCTTGTTGTCCGCGCATCGTTGCCTGGTGTCCATGCATCGTTGCTTGTTGTCCACGCATCGTTGCCTGGTGTCCACGCATCGTTGCTTGTTGTCCACGCATCGTTGCGTGTTGTCCATGCATCGTTGCGTGTTGTCCATGCATCTTCTCCTGGTTTCGTCGCATTGTCGTCTGATGTCCATGCATCGTCGCCTCTTGTCCTTGTATCGTCGCCTCGTGTCCCTGCATCGCCGCCTGCTGTCCACGCACCCTCACCTCGGGTCGCTCATCTCTCTATAAGATGTTCTACCGTTAAGGCACGCTTGTCGTCGGTCGGTTTTCTCTGATAAAAACATTCGGCAAAACGGACTTTTCCATATATTTTTCCTCAGTACATCACCAAGCTAAGAAAAGCTGTTTTGAAAAGTATGTAAACTTTTCCTAACATATTTGAGTCTCTTACTAGCCGTTCATGGTCAT
This sequence comes from Virgularia gustaviana, assembly GCA_025770025.1. NCBI lineage: Eukaryota > Metazoa > Cnidaria > Anthozoa > Scleralcyonacea > Virgulariidae > Virgularia > Virgularia gustaviana. The sequence goes on from JAOTOK010025804.1 coordinate 608, forward strand.
GGCCTGAACCTAATACTGGTTTTGCCCGACGAGTTTCTTTTGTGAAGGCAGTTGCGCACAAGAGAAATTTGTCGGGCAGGACCGAGTATAAGAATATGCACCCCACAATTAAGCGTCTAGTTACCGCCCTGTTAAAAGTCCACGAAAACACGATTTTGCCGGGAGCATTTTCAATTCCCAGAGGTGCTTATTATCGTGGTTTAGAACAATATTAATATTCTTGCATATTTAATTAATTGCATTTTTTTCATACACCCTGTATAAGCCAAGTTTACACACGAGTTATTCCGCTCAGCTGATATGAACTGAGCAGGGCGCTCTCATTGGGAGCAAATTGTGATTTCTATAGTATTTAATTATGATTAAATATGTACCATTCGGTAAAAAATTTCATTTAAAGGTAGGTTACAGTCGCTTCTGCGCATCCCTTCTGCTCATAACAAATGTGGACCACACATGTAAACATTGTATAAATTTTGCCTTTTGGAAAGTCTTTCTTGCATAAACCTTGGTATATATTATCATTTGAAGGCATTTCAAAGCCCAACAGTGATAGATATTCACTTAGTATGTGATATTCTACAATTTAAAAGTTCAAAATGTAAACAAAGCGTTCGTTTACCTTCAGCCGCTGTAACCTACCTTTAAAAGGTTTCAGAAGAAAAACAAGGAAATATGAGTATGACCATAGAATCCTGAAGGTGTCGATGACAAGAAACTGTATGCTTGTTACTACGTGAACATGAAAAAAGTTTTCTAGTACAAGATTCAAACAAGAAGACAGCGTATAATGTTTTTAAAAGCGCCGTCTTACTGTCTATTGTAATCATTTATCAAAAATTTTGTTTCGAAACTTTGCATGAGGATTATGCCAATTAGAACTGTGAACCACATTTAACAGAAACTATAAGTTGCACCTTTCATCCTTTGCTATTTATAACATATGATTTCTAATTTCTTAGACACTTGAAGCACAAGTTTGCTATATCAGAGTTACATGCCAGAGATCGTGTTTAGATATTTGACAAGAATTCTTTGAGAACAATATCGCACCAGTGCAAGCCATAATTGAAGCTCGCTTTCACAATAGACCAATGAAATAATGACAGCTAAAATGTATGACGCACAAAACTTAATGTTATCTGTGCATCTGGGTATTCGGTGAAGCGAGAAGTCTGTGTAGATGGGTGTAAGCTATTGTTTGGCAAAACATCGCCTCAAATACTGCTTTGTGTCTATTTTCGATTCCTCTTTAATTTCGTATTAATTTAATCGTGAATTAAATATCCTCTTTGGATTCATTTCCGACGTTGGAATTCTGTCACATGATACCAGTCAGTGCATTGAAATAGGCATCATCATTAATCAGGCAGGGTAAGCCTACGCGTGCAGTCAGTGGAATACAGCCACGGATTCTAGAACATTGGTGACTAGAACGTACAACAATACAGGACATTGCGAAGGTATGTGAAAGAGTATAGTAACATTTTTGATATAGAAAATCTTTATAGCGGTTACCAAGTTCGCCTATATTACCGTTTCGTGCTCTGCATGTAGGCTCTGAAATGTAAATAAGGAGCTAGACAATATATTTAGCTGAAGGTTTGACGTAGCCTTCCGAACTTATACAGGTTTGTTAAGATTGATCAGCTTGAAAGCAAACATGTTATATTCAATAAATGGTATTTCTAGTTGACAAATGGTACGACAAGGAATGTCTAAGGGCTAGGGTGACTATCATACGACCTATTATGACTATTGGGGATCGCAACTATCACTATGTTATACGCCAGCTAGGTAGAACACTAGCCTTGTTTTGTCACGCCCTCCAGTAGAAGTCAAATATTGTCGTTCTTAACTTCGTGTATATATGAGAAAAGACTTCCAGTTAAATTATTACTGCACTAGCAAAAGATCTGGTTAAAGATTAATATATACCTGATACAATTTGTGCACGTCACTAAAATTTACATTGCTAATAATATAATATTATATTAAGTTTATATATGAGCAATCTGACACATCAAACTACTGAAATTAAACTTTTTATCGAGAACACTACAGATAAATGACGGAGGAAATTTTTTCCAGTCAAAAATGTGTTGTGAACTAGTCTATTGTGGTCTGAGTTTTATTTTCACATTAATACTGAATGATTTTGAATAATGTATACACCAACTAAGTTATAGTGATACGGATTGGCTTATCCTTGAAGTAAATAATCGGACTTGTAATAACTTGTCGCTTGGCGTGCTGACCATCCTCACCTGATCACAATACATACGCAATTATCAATATGGCTGCTTCGTTTGCGAAGATTTTTAACAAACGAAAAAAGCAGAAAAGTACATGTAAGCAGAAATTCGACGAGATCAACGATCGTCTTGTCAAGGAACATTATGCCAGACAGGAAAAACGAGTACGTATGTATATGCAGCATACATTGTGCAAGAAAGTAACGCTACTTAGCATGTAAATTTCACACTTCTGTTGTTATGTTGATTTCAAGTGTCGATTTCATCTCCCTTGGGACAACGTAACCGCGAGAAAACGCTTCTAGTGTCAGATTACAAAAGCCAAAAAAGTCCACGATCGACTGATAATTGTGTAGAATTTTATTAATAGAATCTTAATAATTTATTTCTCGAAATTTCTTGGGTTTCTAAATGGCAAACGCTGCTTTATTGCATGATCTGGGATCATAAGATCAGAATGATATGTCACGCAGATTGACCAGAACAACGCGCTGATGATTCAGCAAAATAGAAGTTTCGATCTAGTACAAGTTTTACAATTTTAAAATGTAGCAAATTACTCGTCTAATAGCGACAAACAACGGAAAGTAATTTAAAAAGTGCCGGTCACCCTGGCTTTCACAGACGAATCGCCATTTGTCACAAAGTGCATAAATTATTCACAGTTTTATGTAGAGTTACAACGATTGCGAATATTATAGGTGTTTCTAAAGAAAAGTATTAAAGTGTTCGTGATTAAAATGTTTTAAGTAACTAAAAAGATAATGTGACGTTGAGATTGGATAAAAGAAAGGGAGAAAAAAAAGAAAAACTGAAACTTAAAAAGTTCAACACCTTTATGAAATATATTAATTTCAATATTCTTTTCATGAAATCTGTCTTTGTAATACGCTGTATGAAGCGTTGTTAAGCGTGCACAATACATTTTAACACATTTTAACTGTTTCCGATTGTAACACTAGTTTCTCAGCTGACTTGGACAAAATTTAGCACAGCACACAGAGGCCAGAGCACATGGTTGTATTTTCGATCATCATTAAACCATTAATCATTTCTATATTCTTTCAGTTCTTATATATTATTAAGTAGATGATATCATAAAGTATATAAATCGTCCAATTTAAATAAATAAATAAATAAATAAATAAATAAATAAATAAATAAATAGATAATTCTGGCCTCAATTGCCATGAGGTTGTTAACTAAACTATAATGTTTGTTTTGTAGCTTTCATATTTACTTGATATGGAGGTCAAGCACCGTGGAATATCTTCTGGATCAGATGAAACTGATATAATGAAAGAGAACATTGATCCTATTGAGATAGACAATGCAAACACAATGGTTGTGATTGAATTTGCCGACAGCTGCCCAGAGGAAACTAAAGACTGGTTGGAGAAATTGATCAGCTCACCAGGTAGGAAGAGTAGCCAACACCATGTGCCGGGAAACACCCTCCAAGAACTAGTCTGTGTAACAACAGCAGATTTTACTCAGTCTGTTATTATCACATAACATACAATCTTTCATACTTAAAGATGGTGCCGGCATTCAAGTCAAAGGTGTTCTTGACCAAGATTCAAAGAGGACATTCCACCTTAGTGCAACACAGGAAAGATTGTTAAAAGGTGCTGAACAATTGAAGATTAAGAAGTACAACAAGGATAATGAACTAAAGGAAATCACAGAGAAAAACTGGAAAGATTTTGAAAAAGGTACACTGATGCTGAATTCGGCTGATAAACAGCAGATTATCCAACAAGCATTGAACAATTTGAAAGCAACTGAAGAACAACAAATTCCTGGCTATAAAGACAAGACCATTTATAACGACCAAGCTATCAGTAAGTGAAAATCTTTTTGGAACTTAAAGACCATAGATGTTGGACCATCCGACACTGATGTTAGACCATGAATAGGGCTTAACCAGGTCAGGTTTATAAAGTACTTGTGTAAATTTAACCATATGACACATTACTTTGTTAACAGTTCCACTGGTAAAAGCATTTGGTATTGTTAATCAGATCTTTCCACTACATGACCGTCAAGCATTGAACTCATTAAAAAACAAGTGGTATAAATCTTTGACTTGGAGGCAGCCTTTAGGTAAGTTGTGAACTTGAAAATGACTGATACATACCATGTATCAGATGAATAAAGTGACAAAAGCTGAGTAGATACATAACCCTTATTAATATAGTACTGTCATACTATAATTATCAAAAATGCTATAGGTCATTAAATCTGCTGTGCTGTATTTTAGATGCTATTAAAGATTACTATGGCTCAGCTATCGCCATATATTTCTCATTTCTGGAGTACTACACATTCGCGCTGGTACCCCCCGTTATCCTGGCTCTGTTCTTCTCATTGGTGAACACAGATGAAACATGGAAAAATTTAATATTTGCAATAGTAAATGTCTTATGGGGAACCATATTTCTTGAACTCTGGAAAAGGAATTGTGTCACAACTCTGCATCACTGGGGCACATTGAAACAAAGTTTATGTATGTACCTAATAAATGGTTTTAAAATTAACTACTGATAATTGTAATTAGTGACTTATCAAGCAGCTTCTCAAGGATAAAAAGCCTTCATATTGCAATAAATAAAAGGGTTCATAATAACTTTTATCTTTTAATAGCTGAACAGAAGAGCCAAGAACCTCGTCCACTTTACTATGGTGAAACTAGAACTAGCCCAATAACTGGAAAGAAAGAGATCCACTATCCAGAAAGCCATCGTTATCTTAAGCTTTGTTGTGTTTCTGTACCAATTGTTGTGACTTGCATCTACATTGCACTTAGCATAATGGGTGCATACGTCCGTATTCAAGATAACGTTAATGATACCTATGCCAAACAATCTGGTGTTAAAGCCACCATCATGACAACTGGACCAAGTGTTTTGTACACTATTGTCATCTTAATTCTCAACAACTTGTATTTAAGAACAGCCACAAAGTTGACTGACTGGGGTACGTTCTGTTTGTAAACCCCAAATCTTTTTCACTTTCAAGTAAGGCAGTTGCTCAGGCAATAAAATTGTGAAAATCATTACAATGGGGATAAATTGTACAATTTTCTTACTTTCTTTAGAGAATCACAAACTGGAATCCACCTATCAAAACCATCTTGTGGTAAAACTTATATTGGTAAGTTGTTGTGACTTTGTACTGCTACATATCACAAATCCCAAATAGATACAATTATTTGTATTGTAATTTTAACAACTGTCAGTAGTAAGTTGCATAATAAAAGTACCATACTTTTCAAAATTGTTCTAATAGTTCATTCGATTTATCATTTAGTTCTACTTTGTGAACAACTTCTACTCATTATTCCATATTGCATTTGTTCTCCAAGACATGGATATGCTAAAGAATGTGAGTTTAACTTTATTTTTCTATGGTTTCTTGGTTGTCTCTTTCTACTGATTATACAGTCATATACAATGTTTCTCTTATATATTTGATACAGCATTTAGCTGCTTTGGTCATAACACAGCAAATCACTGGGCAGTTGACTGAACAATTGCTACCATACATTTTGTATCGGACAAGAGTTACTAAAGTAAGAAAAGATGGTATCAGCTCTGTCAATCTGGGAAATGATATTGAATACCAAACCAAACAGGAGCCATACTGGGTAAGTAAAAAAGGAGAGGAAATGTTTTAACTTTTATATATCATGGATATCGCAAAGATGACTGCTAGAATTGCTGAACACAAAATCTAAAATTATACTGTTGTGTACACATCTCTTTAAGTTTACAGTTTATGTTATTTTTTGTGCCATCTATAGCATATAATTTCATAGCTTGTTTTCTATTGTACATGTACAATATAAAACAAGCTTCTACATTGGTACATATGTGTAGAATGTTGGGTACTATATCAAGTGATTAGCATTTAATTAGGATAGCTTTGGGTATTAATCATGTGATATTTGCCCTCTACTCTAGGGTGTGTTCTGGGACTACCTTGAGATGTTCTTGCAGTTTGGCTATGTGTTCTTGTTCTCATCGGTTTACCCTATGGCTGCCTTTTGGGCTCTCTTCAACAATGTGTTTGAATTAAGAACGGACGCATTCAAAATCAGCAAGTTATGTCAACGCCCATTTGCAGACCCTTCTGATGGTATTGGAGCTTGGCAGGTAAAAGCATGATGATATAACAACAGTATAAAATCATGAGAGGCAATGAGCAGAAAAGAGTACTTATGGAGGGGTTAAAGTTTTTAGTAGTTGGTCGTACAATACAATCATATATTCAGTATTGCTTACAATTTTGTGTTTTAGGCTGCTTTTGAACTAATGAGTATACTTGCTGTGATGACCAACTGTGCATTAGTTGCAATGTCACCAGTTGTAAAAGAGTGGTTACCAACTGATTTCTCAATTGTTCATACAATCCTACTATTTGTGGCAGTAGAGGTATAGTACACAATGAAATAATAGTTTTCAGACTGTGTACAGTATAGAACACCGTGTTATTGAGAATTTGGGTTACTTATTGAAGGAATTCTGTTGTTTAGCATGGCTTGTTGGCCATCAAATTTGTTATGGCATTAATCATCCCAGATATACCGGGTTGGATTGAAGAAGATCTGGCTAGGAAAGAATATCTAGAGAAACAAGCTGCTGCTCTCAAGTTGGTAAGTACTGTAACAGCCGGATAGACTATGCACATACAGTAGAAGGTTTGCCAAGCAAAACTGAACGAGAACTTTAGGTTAAAATTTTCATTGCTATTCTAGGGTCAGGATAGCAAAGAAGAATTGGAAGATGTGAAGGACAAATAAATGTGCCATTTCCATTTTTGGATATTTTGTGTGTAGAGCACAGCTCAAGAGATAATCAATGCACACAGCAATAAATTATATGACTGACTAGTCAGCACTTAGATAAACAAGTTGCACTGCCGATACATACATGCGGGATTTGTAAAAGATGTCAAGAGGGACCTATAAACTGAAGTCAAAGTAGCAAGTTGTACTGTTTATTAAAGGTTTTTGGACGAGATTTATTTTGGTTGTAGTTATCTAATATGTTGCTATTGTACATGTAATTTCTAACAACCAGGTTGTAATCATATATTTCAATGTATAATTATAAAATATATAAATATATGATTAGGAACTCATTTGCTTTATAATTATTTAATTAATAATTATAAAGCACTAATAATCCAAGTCAAGTGATTAATGATACGCTATTTTGTTCGTTTTTATCGATGACGGTAGTTAGACTTAAATTTCCTTTTGCATATTAAGCTAAAGCCACATTTGAATTGTTTTAACACATACCTTTGACATGATCATCGTAGATGTATAATTAAAAGCACCATGCAGCAGGCACTTGTCTTTCCCCTATTGTCAGATTGTCACCTATAGAATGATACTGTTTTATTAATTTCATTGCTAATTTTTTGCAGAAACGATACCACAAAAAAGGTTTATTGATAACATCACATATACCTTTAAAAACGGTATTATCAGCAGCGTTTAGTCGAAAATTTGCCAAAAACTACCATTCAAAGTCAAATGTTGGCAAGGGCAAGGCCGCATGTCCCACTCCCAAAGACCACGTTTCTTTGCGCATACCTCCCATTCCCAGAAACCCCGAGGGTCCGGTTCCAGAATTTCGCGCGCAAAATTCGCACTGGAAAAATCCAGCAGCGTTTCCAAAATGAAATGCATCTAGCCAATTGAGACTAGCCTTGTTTGTATGTTTACAAATCAAAAGAATCTTGGCTTTATAGCAAGACCAACCAGGGATGCACATGAAAAATTATAACATATGTTTAAAACAACATCGCTGATTGGCTGAGGATGATCTACCAGAACTGCTGTTTTCAATACGCATTTGCGTGTTTTCGGAACGCGGGCTCGATAACTCTATTGAGCACGCCATGAAAGGATTCTCTGAGTGGAGGGGGGGATATTGCTCGCTAAATCACAAAATAATGTCTTTCTTATATTTCAAGAACTACGAAGGAAATTTCATTTTCACAATTTCTTAAACAGGTTTTATTGAATGTAAAATTATACATATTGATTCATATGATATTTTCATATCTTTGGAAATCTTTGGAAATCTTTTGAAGGCAATGGATGACAGGACCAGACACGTCCTCAAATTGGTCTACCACAGTGGCCATAATAGTCATAATTATAAAATTATGACTATTACCTGACTATTACCGGACACTTTTGCTATTATTACTCCATGGCACTTATAGTCGTAGACTAGAATAGTCAACACCGGGTATTTAATTTTGCACTATTCAACCGATTTCTTGTTTTCTCAGAAGAGACTTCCCTATTATATCGAGTTTATTTTTGAATTTCACTGAGGTATTATCAAAGGTAATGAAGCGTGCTCTGGAAGTGATGAACAGACGGAAATGTGTCGACCTGTTGTTTGACTCGCCGCTGCGGCGCTGTTTGGTTTTCTGGGATCTGCTATTGCTCGGCATTGGTGGGTCAGTCGATGCTGCTATATATGTCGTTCTTGGCAATGTTATCCGTGACATAGCTGGCCCAGCCGTTTTAATATCAATGATTGTGGGTTTCCCTGTGTGCTTCGGCGCCGGTCTTTGTTACGCGGAGTTCGCCTCTTATATTCCTTCCTCGGGATCGGATTATGACTACATCTACACTAGTCTGGGGGAGATATGTGGCTTCTTTGATGGTTGGAGCGTGCTTGTTGGCTCTGTGATAGCGACAGCAGCCCTGGCGCAAGGAGCAGCAGATCTCCTTAGGTCACTGACAGATGAGATAATTTATGAAAATACAGACGCACATGTTTCACTTCCAGATCATGCGTTGCTCTCCTCAAATTTGAATATAGTGGCTTTACTAATTATCACCATTGTTACCATCATCACAGCAATCGGAGTCCATGGTTCAATTCGCTTCAACGATAGTATTGTGGTGTTGAACCTCCTGGTTCTAGCATTTACTGTAATACTTGGTCTGTCTCTTATCAATTTTGACTACTGGTCAAGTTGGGGTAAATTTGCACCATATGGTGTAGCTGGCATCCTGAAGTCACTACCATTTACAATATTTTTCTATGGTGGGTTCTACGGTGTAACATATTCAACTGAAGAAGTTATAAACCCATCACAAGTAATGCCACGGTCAATTGTATCATCAATTCTTGGGATTTTTATTGTGTACGTATTTGTTGGCACAGTGCACAGTTTGGTGTTACCATATTATGAAATACCACTGGCATCTCCACTCTCAGATTCATTTGGAATTGTGTCATTTAAAGCATCGAAATACATCATAGCATTTGGTGGATTTTGCTCTTGTTCCAGCTCAGTGTTGATTGCTTTATATGCATCATCCCGACTAACTTATGTCATGTCTAGGGATGGTTTGATATTGAATTTCCTCAGTAAAGTAAACAAGCACACACAGATACCCTTATATTCTGTGATTATCACAGGCTTTATAGCAGGGTTCTTGACTGTTATTTTTGATCTGAAAATCCTAGTTGAATTATGCTCCCTATTGCTATTGGTGCCCTATACATTGCTTTGCTTTGCTGTAATTACACTTCGTTACAAAGAAAATCCAACTGTGGCAGACGTAACTGGGACAAGCCAGCAGTTATCGCTTCCTGATATCACTACCATTCCTGAACAACCTATAATCATAGCAAACACCAGGAACGCTTCAGAAATCGACACTAACACTACCAAGCAAGATTTGCAACCAAAATTCGCTAATAATGCCACTGTGATCATAAATTCTGAAGCAGCCAAAGATATGGAACAACCAAATGATGTTGAGACAACAGTTCCAGATGGATCAAATGGTGATATACTTGTTCACGACAAAACTAAAACTTTTGTAAACCCAGAAGTTATTGAACTTGTACATAAAATTTTCACCGACACCAGTATTAAATTCAGAGTAAAAGCAGCTCTTGCAGTATTTACTCTATCAATATCCTGCTTTGCCATAGTCATCAGGTCTAGTTTGTCTTACAGCATCAACAAAGCTGTGCTTGGAATTCTTGTTGCGGTCTTTATTCTGCCACTTTTGGTTTCTGCTGTGGTTATATGGAAGACACCATACACAAAACTGAAGTTACCATTCACAGTACCACTTTTCCCAATTTTGCCTCTTTTTTGCCTGGGTGTGACCCTGTTTGTGATCATGCAATCCAGCTTATGGGCTTGGCTGTTGTTTGGTGGAAACACATTATTTGGTAGGTAGATGTGCAACTATAGGTCCAATATGTGTTCATTGACATTTGCCAGGCTTTTGGCAGATGTTTGGAAAATTTCCTTGCAAAAACTGTGCAGTCCTGCCAAATACTGCTTAAATGTTACAAATATTGCAAGCCGCAACCGGGTGCCCCCAACGAGCTTGTGGCAAGCTTCAATATCAAGTTGTACAGTAACAAGGCTGTTAATTCACCACGTTGCTACACTGTACAGCATCGTGACTTTGACTTGTCAACCAGTCTAGGACAAAGTGTGCGAAGATATCGTGGTTGGGGCTTGCAACCAAATAGCAAGTCGTAATAGGGCCTTCATACAACTTGACATGTACGTGTGTAATTGTCTTCCGTGGATAGGCATCATTTGACCATATTTTGTACACACACTGGGGCATCAGTATATTTTGAAGTCTAAAAAATTTCCTGCTACTGCCAAGACTAATACAGTTCCTGGAGTTTTACATAGTGAAGTAGTAATACTAAGCTTAGTCTTACTCTTAGCTCACAAAATATGAAAAATGTAATATATCTATTATGACTATGAACTGTTTTTACTTTTTTCAATATTAATTTTTGACTTTTATAGGTTCGTTTATCTATTTCGTTTATGGGATAAAAAACAGTAAAGTACAAACGGAACATAGAATGTCAAGCCACGACACTGTCATGGAAAACACAACATTGTGATGACAGTAATAATAATAAGACTTAAAATACCAATTGCAATAATATACCTGGAAGAGTCAAGAGTGGAGACGAAAAGCTGGTCAGTCGTTTGTTTGGCGGGCAACAAGCGCAGCAAAAGACGGTGGCCATGCCGCATTTCCTGCCAGTTCCCTTTATAGATACATATGTATTATTTATTTACTGTTAGTATTAAATAAGTTGAAACATACCGAGTAGTTTTTCTGCAAAAATTCCCATTAAAATGGCCGTTGCAGACTTTCAGGGGTAGTCTCCAGTCATAGATTCACTGTCAGCTTCGACTTTTGGCGGGAATAAAGCAACGGGAGCGGAGAACATCAAGGCCCTGGTAACGAGGTTGGTGGGTATGTAGCGCAATGGGGGTATCATGGGGATTATTACGGTGGCCCATAGGTGTCACGGCAATAACAAATATTCACGGCAAAACAAAATTAACTCACGGCAAAATACAGTT
>JAOTOK010025815.1:0-12263 GCA_025770025.1 Virgularia gustaviana
TGACCGTAAAAACAATAGATTTCTAAAGAAATGAATAAATGGTAATGTTTAAAATTTGCATAGCAGGACTAAATCGTAGGGCTGGCTACGCCACTGGATAAGATGAAATTTACGATAAAACCGCGAGGAAAATGTTGTTTAAACTGAGTTTTGAGACTTTCTGGGATGTATGAAGGCGTACTATAGCATGATTTGTTTGGAAAACAGTTAGATACACTCAATAATTTGTATCGTAACAATGGTAAAATGTAAAAAAATAAAAAAGGTAACCGAAGATTCAATACAAATTGTGCTGTTTGGAAAATTTTTGGCGGCCATATTGGATTCAGCCAAACATGGGGGGCCTAGTATGGAGTTAGTGTTTCAGGTATAGAGTCCACTGGGGTCGGCAGAGGAATTTTCGGGTTGGAGAAGTACGAGGCGCCAGGTGCTCAGGTTAATGTGAATCAGTATGACATGAGAAACCAACCGCGTAAGTCGATAAAAGCTTGTTTTTTTATTGCCATGTTTTGGTAGTAACTCAAAGGTGTTTATGCAATATATTTTTTACGCTCGCTCAAATATCCACTTGAAAATGCGACATTCTAGAAAGCTTTGTTTGTTTTTGGATTTCCTGAACATTCTTCCTCCTCTACGCGTCTGATGCAGTTGGGACAGTCGTATAAATGAACCATAATCGAGGCCAGTTTTAATTTCTATTACGCACCCTTTAACGCCAGGAGGGTCCACATTGACGAGTATATACACAAACAGCATATACGCGCACTTAATGATCTGCGAGACATATATTAATCATTGAAGATATTTAAGTTTGTTTCATATGCAAATTATCATGGATATGACTTGCAACTAAGTTTAGTTAAGTTATAGGGATTCATTTAACCTTCAATAATTCAAAAGTATTCGTTTGGTGTATAAAAACTCATTATAAGTTGTGATGTCATAAGTAAGAACATTTCCACGAAAATAAACCTGAATATCCCACCGGAGTCTACATAAATAACAAAGTTCTAAAAATTTCGTACTTGGTCATTAAAATTGGTCTTCAATATAAAATATCCAAATCTTATTGCATCTATGGTCTGCACAATTATATACAGTACGACCCGATGTTAATGCATAGCAGGCATCTTGTTATAATATGAAATCGAGACATAACACGAGTCTATATAATTCGTTCTAACCATAATTGCGACATTTATGCTTTTCTAATCTAACCGGAAATCTAACTTATAAAAGCTCTTTCAGTAACCGATCGTGTCACTGCACACGTTCTTCAACGGAAGACAGCTCCCAATAAAAACGTCCTGCTATAGCAAAAGTCTTCCCCCTGAATAAACTCTTCCCCGTAACAACTGTAGCCGTAATTCTTCCTATAGCGAGAGGAATACTCCCAGCCTTAAGGAAAACTCCTAATGATAGACTCTATTTACTCAAAAGACATGGCAAAAAGTAGTGCACTGAACTGTATATACTATAATAATATAAGTGTGTTTTGGGGCTAAAATATTACGAAGAAAATTATTAAGGCTTAGATATCTTAAATATTGAAAGTTGGGTCTTGTTATATCTTGCCATTTTCAACTAGAAATTTGTAAAAGCTTCTCTCCATAAACTTCCTCTTCCCAGTCCCCAATTAAATACGACGCGACAGTATGCAACTCAGAGTCCCAAAATTTTCGTGCGACCTTGTATGTCCTGCTGCCCTGGCTAGAATTTTAAGCGGTAGTGTCATAAAAATGTTTAGTTTTTTTATACGTGTATTTTAATAATTATGACATTCAAATAGAATTTAGAACTCTTTTAACCAGGAAAATACTGCTGCTTTCAAAGAAGACTGGTGCAAGGACACTCAAGGACAGTTTTTCAAATATTCTCATCTGGCGTCCTTGTTTCCGACCAGCTGGATACAGCTTGTAACAATAATATTCCTGCCAGACAGGACACTCAAAATTTACTAGAAATAGTATTTTAGGATAATCTCAAGACTCGACTCTCGATGTATGTTATGTTTTATGCTATGTGTAAAACACAAGTAAGTGTTCTAGAAAGTAGAAGTAATTTCTAAATACAGACAAGCTGGTTGAAAATACAAGCCCAGACGAGTTTTTTTCACCTAGTTCGTCTGTATTTAGAAATCACTTCTAGAACTAGAAGATTTACATGCATGCGCTTCCCAAACTACCATTATTATCGCGAGCGAGAAAATTGAAATAAAAATTTGTCATTATCCAAGTGATTTCTAAATGTAGAATTAAATATGGTTCATTTTCAATTTTATTAAAAATATCAGTTCAAACATTCACGACCAAATTCGCGTCGTGTCGAATCGAGCATCTAAACTGCCAAAACCGAAAGTATGCAGTGAACTGCCAAGTGTGAGAATAACAACTGACGTTTTGACCAAACGCCCGTTAATAATTAACTGAGAGCGAATGAAGACTGATATGAGGTAGTGGCTATTACTCGCTTCGATCAGGCTAAAATGAGTTAGAGTGGAGCCAAAAACATATTTACGCCCGCGAACATCAACTCTATTGTTATAATAACCACTATCTCATTGCGGTCTTTATACGCTCTTATAAAGCATGGCTCGAAACGCCAGCTATTTTTCACACTTTTGGCAGTTCACTACCTTTTTGCTTTTGGCTTATAATTTATACACTTCTAACTACAACTATTTTAAATATCATAACGGTCACTTGGCTTTACCGGCCAGTAAGACAGCGCTTTTCCTCAGTGCAGTATATTGCGAAACTGTCAAAAAAAGTCAAACTGCAAACGACATTACAGTCCAAACCAGAGGGAAATGCATGCAGTATATGACCTCTCGGCGGATGACACATGTTCGTAGCGGGGCCCCTTGCGCGCGATAAACATAGTGAGTGAATACATTATACAGATAGAGAGGTTCCGATATGACTACGCTAGTCCACTACACTACTTTCATTCCGCAAATTTGATGTATGGTATTCTCACATTTTATACATTTTTACAAATGTTATGTGTGATATAGATTACTGTATACACACAAAGCAAAAATAGTAAAGCTTACAGATACAATTACATTTACACGGCGTCAATTAGGACTAAGGTATCGGTATACTGAGTCCAGCTCGGTCAGTAATTATAGTACCAGACATTTTAACTGAAATGCAACAAAACGGAACGTGAGCACATAACATACCTTACAACAAACGCTACTTAACAAGATCAACGTTACACAGCTGAGCAGCAGTAAAATATTCCAGTGCGAAAGAGTTGCCATAATTGCATGTGTCGTTGGCCGAATTCTTCGAGTGAGGTTAGTTAAATAATCATTGTCAGAGCACGCAAAGAAATTACAAATTCAAATAAGTATGAAGTGAAGTACGTGCTTATTAGCGCCATTTGTGACGCTCTTGTACTTGTATATTCGCCGAATTCATATCAAGAAACTGAATTTCCGTCTCGGGCGGAAACTTTCGTCTATAACGTCTATAAATATAGATGAATTCAGTACGCCATTAAGTGACTTGACCAGTCCCTTTTTACTACCATGATTATATTTGGTGATTATTGTTTGCACCTTTGTAATTTTCAAAGATTTGGCAAACAATCTCTTAACATTCTCCAGACTCGCGTCATAAATGGAAAACTGGATGACGATTGAAAAAATGACTATAATATATGAACAAACAAAGCGTCAAACCAGCGTTGGAATGTCACCAAGGACTGGATGAGCGGCCGAGGCTTATAGTATAAGTGAGTTATTGTAGTAGAATGTATTTTATCCCGACGCAGAACGCCTCATTTGAATGCGAAGTAGCCGAACATACAACATGGTAAACCAAGCACCCCACACCACCATAAAAAGCTTGTTTCGTCATACTCTATGCAAACAATGAATTATCCAGAATAAAATTCTTAAGAGCATAGGCGTAGAGTATGGGGGGGCTGGAGGGCTGGAGTCCCCCCGGAGATTTTACATACAGGGCCGAGCCCAGGCCGAATTGCAAGTGATTTTCGGAAAGAAGACAAAATGTACAGTGATATTCCAGCACATAACAGTGTAACTTAACTGACCCCCGTAAATGCAAAACTGTCAATAATTCAGCGGTCGGCGCCCGGACAAACTTCAGTTTTGTACTTTCTAACTTTTTTTACAAACTTTTCTGGACTTATGTTATTGCAGTATATTATTTTGGCATGTATGTAGCTAATATGCTATATTACCTACTCCTGTTACGTGCATACTAACTACAGTATTAGAAATTTAGATTACCTAGTGGTAACAGTATAAACGGCAGAAAAACACCAACTGCTAACTTGGATGAATATGGAGTGGGAGCCCCCCTTAACCCTAACTTTAACCCTACGGGACGTTTTTGAGACCGAGACCGACAAATAATATTTTTATTTTTTACCTCCCCTCCCTTGACTTAAATAGCCAGGCCTGATAGATCCGTATGATCCGTGAGAGGTCCGCCGTATGGGCTCATATACGGACCGGTATAGTAACCAATCAGAATGCAGGATCGCCTTGCATACGGCCATGGTAAAAAAATAAATCTATATAATATGCTCAAATGGTGTTTTTTAGTAGAAGATCATCGAATGCCAGATTGTTGGGGGCCCTTGGCAGTTTATACTATGCGGGCCTTATGCTGGAGAATCAAGGTGCATGCGGCTACCCTACGTCTAAATACACTAGTGGCTGTTACAATAGTCATGTGATGGGCTAAACCGATGCTATAGCTACTTGCTGCGCCGATTTCCCGTTCAACATTGCTGCAGTCTTCAGCTATAAGCTGTGGTTTAAAGGACAATTAATATATAGTAAATAGTGACAGCAATATATAACGTATAATAAATGTTCCAAAATTTGATCGACAACGATTTTTTGCAAAATATTTCCCGCAGCAACAGGCTGTGGGCTTTTGCCGATTATAAGCAGAGAGATCACGTAGCATCATAAAGAAAAAAGCAAAAGTGGATGCAGTAGTAAATCGCTAAATCAATAAAATAAAAAACAGTAGACGGCGACGTGTTTTATCTGACCCTTATGTACGTCAAGCACAATATTTATGTTGTTCAACTTCCTTCTTGCAAATATTAAGCGTTCTTATCTCATATTAATAATGAATTGACCATTATTTTGCGGCGGACCGGGTACGAACGCCCGTCTTCCCTCCCCTGAATGCTGCGTTAGGAGCCTATTGTTTATTTTACGGATAATCGGTACTTGCCACAATTTAAGAAGATTATAAGCGGTGTGAACGAAAATGGAAAGATATCGTAGATATGGATATTGCACAAATATCCAAAATCATATTTTCTATTAAATTGTACTAGCATTTTTTGGATGACCGTGCCATGTACATGTTTTCAGACGAGAGTAAACGCTAATTGAGACATCTGACGCAATATCTGGGTTTTTGGCTATAAAGATCAGTATCTATTTAGTTATTACTTCTAGTGAAAAAATGCCTCAGTTTCCGCAAAAAACTTCCCCAAATGAATCATAACCCTAATCATGGCGTCAAATAAACCTAACCTAACCCCAACAATTTTCCGTAGCTAGTCTTGATAATTTCACCAATAAATAAGAAAATAACTCGTGTTTACAAAAACTCAAGTCCATATCATTGGCAATAAAGGAAGAAGTGATTTCGCAATGTTTAGTATAGGGGGTAGTTTTTAAGGAGCTGCGCCATGGGCGTAACTATAAGCCGGGGCAACTGTCAAAACGCAATTATATAATAAGCTTTGGTGATTATAACGAAAAATGTATAGCTTCCTATTATAGCGCCCGTTGGCTATTGGAGCGACTTCAGCCTATATCAGTGCGTCAGACATATTAGATAACTAGTATCATGTATCATATTATACAGATTATTTAAATATTCCTAACCAGTATTTGTATCCCGTAATTCTGTATCGGAAATAAACAAAATAATTTCTGATTAATTAACCTGGATAATAGTGCATGGATTTTACAATTGTTGTTGTAGTAAAATTTTTGGACAGACAGATCGATGCAAACGAATAATTAAAGAGGCGCATTTCGCTTGGTCGTCATGACATTACTACTTTCAAGAACAACAGCTTTTCACTCCATATACAGGATGTATAAAAGAGATAATCCATCATCAACTTCGACTCACCACACTATATAATGCCTTTCGGATATTCAGTTATCAACGCAGTTTCTTAGACATTAGTAAATAATAAACTTGGAACCGTTGAATGACACTTTCAACGTCATGAAATGCGTTCGGTGAGGTAAGAACCTGGGGACGAGGATGAGGTGTAAATATGAAGCATTGGGAATATAGTATATTTTATGTATAAGGTACAAATTAAATCTACTAATTACAAGTCCTCCTACTCTTTCCCGTATATACTAAAAATATAGTCTAACTATAGATCTTCTTCAAAAGCAACGGCTGATATGCAATGATAATTACTTTGTAAAAAGCATCACAAGACATTATATACGAAACATGTTGTGTTTATATGAAAAATATGTGATGAACAACTGCAACCAATAAATGTTTTAGGATCAGTGACCAGATAGAGCAAGATATTTGTAAAGACAATGTTCAACGTGAAAACGAGGTTAATATGCGATATCAGGCCTTTTTCGGCATACTATATACGGAATTTTTGGTGCCAGCTAGAAAAAAACGTGTATTTGCAGGTGGAATTACGCCCCCTGCACTTGAACACAGATATTCTCTGCCAAACCAAGGGCCGTTTTCCATGCACTTGAGTCTACCATAGCGAAATGTAACGTATTCCATTGTTGTTTAATGAGCACCAGAGCAAGACTAATGACCATCAAACAAAATAAATCTCTACGATACTATATTATACTGTTGAAGTGAAAAACGGGAATAGAAGACAATTGCGCGCTTTTCTGCCTTTGGTGGTTTCATATTTCATGAATCACTAAAAGCGAATAATAACTATAACTTCTACATTTGTTGGAACTTGGACCATAGACGTTTTGACAATCCATTGATTTTCAATAGTCTGCGACGGTTTCGTATTTCCGGGAAGCTCAACAATACACTACCAGGCTTTGCTTTGGGCTGCAATATCAACAGCATAGACTCAGTGCTTAGCCTATGTGTATATTGTAGCTAAGTAATAGCCTCGATCCGGCCGATCACTCATCATCATACCATCGGCAAGATACTTAATAAGAACTGTCAGTTGCGTAATGCTACATAATTGTATTTTGAAAACTTTTGAACACCTAATTGAAGTCAAGATACGTGCACAAGTAACGTCTTTTCACTTTTTCCGTTTTTATTATTGAATAATACAGTATTCGAGCACCAGCAAGATACATATGCCTGAGGTTCCTTCTAAGAAGATTACTTATGTATTAGCATGGATTGTTTCTCTAACGAAACGTAGAACAGAAAGGCACATGTATGGCTGTTCCTTGCCATGCCTGCTATATTTCTGATTATAATTATAATCACTTAACTTTTTGGTCAAATAAGGTAAAGATATGCACTTGTTTATTTAGCAATTAACCGTTCAATTGGTCTGTATATAGTGCCATCCAGATTTTTCTTGTGATTTACCTGTAAGTCGGTGACCATTGTTTTAAAGGTGCCTGCCGTCCAGTTCGTACATAAATAATAGCTTTGTTTTTCAAGAACACAAAAAACAGAGAAAATGCATTTTGACTTCTTAATAGGAGGGCTCCTTGGTGCACATGCGCAGATGAGACTGTAACGCATCTTTGACAAATGACTTGCAGTTCTCAAACATGCACGCGTTATGGGGCCTCAATTAGAAATAATAACTGGTTTTTTTCAATTGGTTTTTTTCACTTTTCTACTTGTCAGGTACGTTACCAGTGATAAAATCCAAAGAGATTTCAAGAATGGTGATTTCATCGATTCAAGATCTAGAAGGTAATCCGTTTGTGTTCTATTGCGTGAGAAATGTGACGCGTACATAACGCAGGCAATACCAGAATATTCTGATTCGATCATTCTGTGCGTATAAAAGTGCAATGTACTCAGGTTTGCGCATAGAAAGAAAAAACTATACATAAATAGGCTATACGTAAACAATAACGAATTACAGAAGAAATGAGGAAATGTGTTATTGTGTAGACAGTCTCTTAATTAATGAATTAAAACCCTATCTCCTTGTCCCGCTAAGGTTTAAACACTTTGATCCTGTAAAATATTTAAATCTGTAATCGCTCTTTTATATATCATCCGAGTTATTTCAGGTTGACGGTGTTATGAAGAGGTTAGTTTGCGTGAGGTTTGTGTAGCGTATCGGTGCAACTGAAATGGGTTCAAGAAAACGCATTCACCGTCGCTCATTTTATGGGACTGCTTTAGCCGAGGAAACGCGGAAAGAGAAGCGTTACAACGAATTGCGTCATCAAAGACGACTTTCAGTCTCCAAAGAAGTCGATAATCAAACAAGCCCAAAATGGGAACCGAGTGATTCTCTGAGTCAAAGAACGTATAGCATCTGCTATCCATTCGACTATCATCAATCACGGAAACGCAGCAATTCACTGCCAAATCCCACCATGTTGAATATGATGGCTACCAAAATGGAGAACGAAAGAGCTGCAAACGGTATTTCTCGTCCACGGAGTGCATCATTTGATCCCACAGCTAAACTGTACACAGCGGCTGCGGAAAATGACACAAGTGAGTTAGAACGCGTCCTGGATTCTGGTAAAGCTAATCCAAATCGCTTATTTCTATCCGGCGTTGCTCCGCTCCATATAGCTGCTGCCGAGGGTCACTTGGAGTCCATCAAAATACTCGTGCGTTACAAGGCTGATATTAATATCTTAGACCTGGAAGGTTGTTCACCTCTTGAATTTGCCATTCGTGGAGCCCACTTTGATTGTGCATCATTTTTAATCAAGCAGGGAGCAGAAACAAAGAAGATTGTACATGGTCTCCATTGAATGTATTCCTCAAATAATCGGTTTGATCTAAAACTTAAAAGGTGAAGCCGAAGCTATCAAACGTTTTTCAGATGATAAATCGCAAGATAAGAGATATTTGACGTGCGCAATAGGCCAGCATGCGGATATAAGCTTGTGATAAAAGATGTCTTGTTAATGAAAACTGTAAACCGTGGTGAATAGATGAGGAACCTTGCTAGGGTAATTTACAGCAGAACTACGTAATTGTTGTAGTTGAGTGCGAATCAAATCAGTTATTTACATTCAGCACATGAAATCATATTTCGGAGTGTTCAATTATCAAGTTGGTGCCGACCCATCAGGCTGAATCCACAACAGCCTTGCACAATGGATATTGCACATTTTCGCAGAAACATTCAGTTTTCTTCCTGTCAATGCAGCGCCGAGACAAAGACCAACAAAACGGAAACCAGCTCTTCCAAACTTCCACTGTTTTGGCAATGACGACGGCCCTGAAGGTCACCAGATAATACGATATCTTCGGAGCATTAGCAAGATTCAGATTTGACTGCGGCTACCAGTACCACGGCACGGGCTGCAATCCCCATTTCCGTCGCGTGCGTGTTGTTCCCCATTCACGGGTTCATTTTCGATTATCGTCATGAGTTCATTTCACCCAAATACTTTTCACTGATGTAAAGTGTTTAAGGTTATATAGTGGTATCTAGTCGTAGTCAAATCTGCATCGCCTAACCATTCAACAAGGTCCATAAATCATCTAACTTTAAACTTTTCAGTCTACAAACTCCACATAGAACACATATAGGAACGCTCTCCGCTTTAACTATATTGGTATATATCATAACAAAACGAGGCCTAAGACTATACATTAAGTATCTACTGTATTTATCTACTAGATGTACTAACGTACCATACTTTTGAAGTGGAAAACAGCCTTTAGTTCGGGACTGGTTTATAGTAAGGGCACTATAAAATTTCATAACAAACAAATTAATGATTTGATTGTTGTTTACTAAACGAGGACTACATTCATTAAGAGCTTAAGTGTAATTACGCTAATATCGCTAATGAAATTAAAATGCATAGTGATACTCGATCATCGCTATAGTCTGTCGTTGGCCAAATTGTTGCTTTCCAGTCTTTATAATCCAAACATGCAGAGAAGTTAAATGTAAATACCCACATAGGTGTAAACCTAACAGGATGTAAACCGTGCAAGGTTATGACGTAGACAAAATAACATCTGTTTATTAAAGTGATAATTGTTTCTTTATTAGGGCAATAACAGGTAGGGTGGCATAATGTGGTTGTCGCTTTTTTCTAGTTAGTGTCACTTTTTGCATATCACGCTATACATAGGAAAATATTTTAATTCGAAAACAAAATTGCACTTGAATTATCCTAGAATTTAGCTTTTCAGCTTTTCATAAAAGGAGGCAAATTAGAAATTCTTATAAGAGCTACTAGCAGCTTACTCAGTATCCTTATACCAACCAGAGCCCGCTCTTAGGAATAGGCCAATTACCCCCAGCATAGGTATTCGATGAGAAATGGATCGGTAACCCAGGCTATATATGCTTCAGCGAACGTAGCTAAACCGAAAACATAGATTGCACAACTTTCCTATGGTAATGATGTCGATGTGCATATGCCTAGATTTGTTTTTGCGCATAATTACCATATGAAAGTTGTGTAAACTTCGTTTCCTGTTTGGCCAAGTTCGTTGAAGCATAGCCGGAGTTACCGATCCATTTCTCATCGAATATCTATGCCCGCTTGGACTGGAGGCCTAAATGGTACAAAACGATGCAGAAAACGAACGTTGTTTATAAGCCTGCAACAATTGTGCGGGTAAGCATGCAGACAATCTCCGTGTGTGACATCAAATGCTTGGTACGCTATTTTTGTTCTTTATAGTCGTTTTCGTCAGTTGAAGAACATCAGTACGATAACCTGTTTGCACTTATCAAGTGAAATAATAGGTGTTTTAA
This sequence comes from Virgularia gustaviana, assembly GCA_025770025.1. Classification (NCBI taxonomy): domain Eukaryota; kingdom Metazoa; phylum Cnidaria; class Anthozoa; order Scleralcyonacea; family Virgulariidae; genus Virgularia; species Virgularia gustaviana. The sequence goes on from JAOTOK010025815.1 coordinate 10,918, forward strand.
CTACAGAAAGGTATGGAAAGTGACGTTGAAATGCAACATAAGGTCATGAATATTCTTCAAGCAAGTCAATTGTCTAGTTGATCGAGAAGTTGGTTAATGACCTGAATTCGGGCCCCGTCATTCATTTGTCCCCCGGCCGGCAATAATTAAAAACACACTCAGAAACCGGCCGTTCTAAAGACATAATAGTTATCCGTCACGGTTGAGGTGGAGGCAAAGTTTATATTCCAACAGAAATTAGACTTGGTGATCAGGTTTAGATAAATTACAGACGAGTGCATATAAGGCAAGAAAAAATTGCGATAGTGTATATGAAGACAGGGAAAACGTTCCTCCCTGTTTTTGTTCAGGTTATGTGCTTTCATCTATACACTGCTGTGTAATTTTACACCTAATGACAAAACTCCGATTCAATTTGGCATGACTATCGCGGGGGTATGATGTTCATTCGTTTTGAAAACGTGATGCTAGCCTGCAAAGCAGTCGGTTAATTTATAGCGAGAATAGTACGGCGGAAGCGCGGAGAAATAGACCGCCAGAGAACGTCTTCTTCTCTCCGCTTCCCCTCCACTGATTTTCTCTCTGCAGTTGTATTTTTGTCAAATACTGTTTATGACGGGTTTTACAAACTTTCAATTTTTTATAATCTGCAGAATACAATATAATCTTCATCTAAACTGAGTAATCCATTACTCTAAAACTTCTTAATTTTAAAAGTTTTACGGAAAAATTTTTCAGGGCCTGCTCACAACTGAAATGGCAAGATCCCAAAATTGGGGCCCGTCCGAGCTTAGCCGTAAGCTCGACTTTGAAAAATATTCTGCCGAGGCAAAATGCCCCCCGCCTGACCTCCTTTGCGCCGCTACCGGCTGCCTGGAAACTATCTCAAGTACGTTTGAAATTTCACGATTGTCTGGGTCGTTGAAAAACATAAAACTGATTTCATAAGCGAAAATGGCCGAAACGAAAAAAAATTGTCTTGTTGGAATGGTGTCGCCCAATGATGTAAGCTTTACAATCACAGTTTCCTCAAAACTGGTTTGGTTCATTTTTTTAAATGAATTTTAGTTCATTGGGGCGATTCCGCATATCCGTGAATATCCAAGATGGCAGAGAGCCTGCAGGCTTTGATAAAACTATCTAAGAAACTGTAAAGCACAATTAAAAATAAATAAAATAAATGGTACACAGTCTAGACGTCGGAGAGGCGTATTCATTTGGCCCTCTTGCACTCACTAACGACACTATTTTTTTTCAGTATGTTCTGTTCAGTGAACTCTATGTAAACAACTGGAACGCTAACTCAGCGGGAGAAATTGAAGCCATGGCATTTTAGTTTTTCTGTG
>JAOTOK010025826.1:0-12262 GCA_025770025.1 Virgularia gustaviana
ATATTCAATCTAATAGGTACCTGATTGAAAAGCATTTAATGACTGACCCAATGCAAAAGCTTGCAAGAATAAAACTTCTGTAGCAGTTAGAGTGGCACGAGCAAAATGACACATAAATTATACAACATCATCATGATGAGAAAATAAGAATATGAACGTTTGTTTTCCGCTAGCAAATTCCTGTTCATGTATTTTATATTTTTTTGCATCCTGCATTCTACTTAACATTTTTTTACTTGTTTTGTTATCTAGGAAAGTCAGTCTGCATCAGAGTTTGCCAGAACATTGAAGTGTCCATCCCCAGTGGTCGTGGTAAATGGGAAATTTGAAGAAATGTTGTCTTCCAGTATTGTGGCCGATGGACAGGTGTTGTGTGACGTAGATGGTGGCATGCTCGACGCGACAATGGCCTTGTTTGCCAGCTACTACGTGTTCATGTATGAATACCCGCCGTCGCTGAACAATTTATTTATTTATTTACAGAAGTGTGTTTTCCAAATTCAGGATGCACGCAAGCTTCCGACTGCTGTAATAACATTCGTAAATGCAGTTGACTGCGAAATGCAAAATGCATGACTGTTATTCCTAGGTGAACGTATATTTTTTATTAATAAATTTTATTTAGCTTGTTACAAAATTGTTTTTATATCAAGCTAGGTTGATCATAATATTACGTAGTCTTTGGTCTACGCAATTTATTTGAGTAACAAGTGTACTCGAATAGATTGCGTAATTTGATATTTTACTCATGTTGAGTAAAACTTACCTTTTACGCACGTTTTTTGGTGTCAATGTGGACGCATTCTGCTTTACTCAAACTTTGGGTAAGCTCCACTCAACCATTAGCGGTAAAGTTACTCAAATATTACGCGTTATTGTGAACGCATTTTCTTACTCGCGTTTTGAGTAAGATTTACGCGCAGATTTTTTGCAGTGTAAAGTATGCAGGTAATCTAATATCGGCATTCTTGATCACAAATTGCTCTGCTTCACCTCTAGTAGTACGCTCTGCATTCTTTATGGAATCTTCTCGATAGGTGTCACATGCAATATAAATGATTTGGTAGCTCTGCGGAATTCCATGAAGTAATTTCATTGCAAGCTCCTTGAATGTGTTTAGCAGTTTTACTGTTGATCGAATTGTTGCACTTAGATTGATGGCATAACATCTTGCATTTTCAGCTGCATTATCTTTGGCAACAGTTGATGTCAGGGCAGCATCGAGTAGAGCACTTTTACTAGTTTTCCTATGGGTGCCATCTGCCGTTGCCAGAGACATTGGTATTGGAGCGAGGGAGAATGACAAAGCCTTGTCAAAATCGATCAGACAATTTTCTTTGTGAGATAATGCTATGAGGACACCAAGTATATCTCTTTGAACAACAACTTCCTTTGTCTTGCCTTTTGCCGTCACTTTGGTACTTCTTACAACACCACCAAAACCTCTCCATGGCACTCTTTTTACTGTGTTAAAAAACTTCAGTTTGCTCTCCTTCCTTATTAAGTTGTTCGTTGAATTTTCCTACCAACTATTTCCCCCTTACCTCTGTTGATACATGTTCTGTGCAAATTTCGTGTGGTAATGGTTTCCCAGAGGCAAGGTTAAACCAACTTCTGGTTGTCCAATCCAGTGTCGAATGGATTAAGTAAGACTGTTTTCAAGGTATTTGCCAGTTCTGCTACCCTTTCCTCAGGCTTTCACGTAAAAGCATCCCAGTCGTAATAAACGTCCTCCACAAAACGACTTCAGTTCCACTGTGAAAGTTCCGGAATTTCTTCAGATTTTTGAAAAATACTCAAAATGTTTTGATGGTATTGGGCGTATATCAGAGCCATACAGCATAAAGATTAAGCCAGACGCAGTCCCTGTCGTCCACCCCCCGCGCAAGATTCCTGCCGCGCTGCGTGACCCGTTTGAGATCAACTAAACGATATGGAAGCGAAAGGCATTATCATCCCAGTACACGAGCCAACCCCTTGGGTAAATTCTATGGTAGTGAACGAGAAGCGCAACGGCAAATTGCACATCTGCATAGACCCGCACGACTTAAATAAAGCACTCTTATGGCTGATTTCCACTTGCTATTTTTATCGCGCATCTACTTTTTGCGATCGATTTCTCTTGTCTCGTGGTATGTGAAGCAGAACGGATTTGGTTTATTTCTCATGAGACAAAAGAAATCGATCGCAAAAAGTAGATCGCGCGATAAAAATAGCGAGTGGAAATCAGCCTTTACGTGAGCATTACCAGCTACCGACGCAATAGGAGATAACAAGCAGACCTGCTGGCACGATGTATCTCAGCAAGCTCGACGCCATGTCAGGTTTTTGGCAAATGCCTCTCACTGATGAAAGCTCGTACTTGACGACGTTCAATACCCCTTTTGGACGATACCGTTTTACCGTTATTTCCTTTGGCGTAAACTTCGCACAAGAAGTTTTTCATAGGGCGGTGCATGAACAATTTCGTGACCTACCCTGTTGCGAGACGGATGTCAATGATATTCTCATTTGGGGGCGAACCATCTATGAACATGATAGGAATTTAGAGCATGTTCGTAATTGTGCATTAGCCATCAACATGACACTTAGTCGCGATAAGTGTCAGTTTCGTCAAACGGAAATTACCTACTCAGGGAGACTTTGACACAATGCGGTGTTAAACCTGACCCCGAGAAAGTTGCAGCTATTTGCGACTACACTCGTCCGACATCACAACAAGATGTTAAGCGTCTCTTAGGTATGACAAACTTTATCGCTAAGTTCTTACCACAGTTATCCGATATCACTAGTCCTCTTAGAGAGCTCCTTAAGAAAAGAACTGAGTTTCACTGGTCCGACACACACGAACATGCCTTTAGCCAGTTGAAACATTTGATTACGCACAACGAAACATTGCACTACTATGATGTGTCTAAGCCGCAGTTTTACTCCAAGACCACGGACCAATTGCTTATGCGTCCAAAGCTCTTAATGACACACAACGTCATTATGCCCAGATCGAGAAAGAACTTCTCGCTGTAGTGTTCGGGTGCAAACGCTTTCAACAATACGTCTACGGCAAACAAATTCAAATCGAAAGTGACCACAAACCACTTGAAGCAATACTCAACAAATGGCTCTCCCAAGCTCCGACTCGTCTACAAAAGATGATTATGCAAATACAAGCCTACGACATCGAACTCCAACGGAGACTCTTCATGAACAGTTCGAGCGAGACATTGACTCCGAACGATACATTAACCTGATGTCCTCTCATTCTTATGTAACTGATCGCAAAATCCAAGCGATTAAAAACGAGATTGCGACCGATTAAACCATGCGACAACTAGTTCAGCAAATCCAATCAGACTGGCCAACTAACATCTGGCTAATCCCAGCTTCCCTATGACCCTATTATCCATATCGCGATGAGCTAACAACTGAAGACAACCTTATCTTCAAAGCACATAACATCCTCATACCACCCAAGCTTCGTGCCGACAGTACTAAAGCTGCACCAATCTCACCAAGGCATCACCAAAACGAAGCGTCTGGCCCGCAAAAGCATATTCTGGCCTGGTATGAATGCCCAGATCAAACAACTAGTCTCGTCCTGTCCAACATGCCTTCACTACGCAAAGCCAACCAATGTGAACTTCTTCAACAGCATGAGCTGCCGCAACGACCTTGGCAAAAAGTTAGCACAGACTTGTTCGATTGGAATGGTAAACCACATTTAGTCGTCGTTGACTATTACAGCCGCTACCCGGAAATCGCAGAACTGCGGAACACCAAAGCCTCGACTGTCATTACCAAAACTAAATCGTTTTTCAGCCGACATGGCATACCCGATACAGTGATCTCCGACAACGGTCCTCAATATTCCTGTGCGGAATACTACCGCGATACCCCCAGTCAGGGTCATACGTCCATGAAAAAACCGTTCAAACAGTGAAGAATATCCTCAAGAAATGTCATGCAAACCAGATGGTACTCGTTATCGCAGAAATCGAGTACACCTTTGTCAAACAAACGAGACACAACCCGAACCAAATATTGAGGAATATGACGAACCAGACAACACCCAGGATCCACCGACCTCAACCAACAAACCCAGCGATGAAAGACCAGAACCAAGACAGCCTACCACACAAACCGGTTCCCCACAGCCAAAACGTAGTCGCTATGGGAGGATCATCAACCAACAACCAGCATATAAGACATAAATATCTGATTACAAAACTTACTATAATGGACCTCATACGGCCACTTAAATATATCTATATTTGAAAACTCGTTCATATTATGTTGAAAAACTCTTTTAATTACGTTTGTTAAATTGTTAGAAAAAGGGGGTTGTAATATGTGTTACATGATACACCTAATACGTCACTGATCACCGCCACACCCCTCTATGTAATACTAGAACTGTAGTAACTCAAGGCATTGTATGTCTGTCGTTCTTACAATAAAGACTCATAAAACAGGGTGGAAGTGTCATGATGGTAACCTGGTCAAATTGGTGAGTCGGCAGCAGACGGGCTGTGAACATACAATGACTTGACATGGTAATGCCTTGTCTAGCTCCTGTGTTAGGCAACACACTGCATGAAAGTTGTGATTGCACTAATTGCCCACGCGAAGAGAGGACTATCCATTGCAAAAGCATATTTATAACTCCACCAAAGGCAATCATCAGTTCTACCCAAATTTCTTTGCAAGACACAATGGATGATTGGCTTTCCCTCACCAGCAAAAGTATGCAATATCGTTATTAAAGATGGTGAACTTCCTTCTGAAGTTGTCTCAGGTCCCACCCAACCAGTAGCGTAACGATAGGGTGTCAGGGTGTCAAATGAGTGGGGGGGCATACCTATAGGACCCCCCAACCAATATGAAATAAAAAATGGTAGTATATATTTTTTGCGTGAAATGATTATTGAAGAAGAAGGAAAAAACCCAGCTCTTACTAATTACATCAATGCTATGATATTACTGTTTCACGAAAAGGGAAGGTGTGATATCCACCAAAATTCCGGCGACATCTTGTTGTTCACCCTCATGTTGGCTACATTCATTAAGGTATATCTTAGGAGTTCAATGGTCCAAGAACGCTTGGATGGGCTAACTATGATTTCGATAGAGGACAAAGAAATAACTCAAGCATTAAAGGATAAAGTGATCAATCATTTCTCCTAGTAGGAGAAGGAGGGCCAGATTTTTTCAATAAACTTCATGTGTTTCACTGCGTATTTTTTTAAACCTTTTATATTAATTGTTATAGTTACACATAGGATGAACGAGTCTGAACTGCATATGCTGTAAAATGTTAAATAATTTTCAAAAAACGCAAATGTCACTTGTGTCCGATATTGTCGCGGAAGTCATTATTGTTTGTGGAGGAGAGTGGTGCCCACAAGCACCTAACTGACGGGGGGTCCGAAATGGGATCGTTACGCCACTGCACCCAACCAATGTAGAGGCACCATAATATCAAAAAAGTAACTTGATAATGGATTGCCATGGGTGATACCGCTTTTCTTTGGCAACTTAAGTGTGACATAATATTTTGGCTGAGAACATTCCTTTAGTTCTCATAGTGTCAGGCTCAAGGTACAACATAGGAGCTATTACCCTTTGGAATGGGACACACGATGTTTCAATATTACACCACAACAATATGTGGTTTGACTACGATGGTTTGGCTATACCACCACCAAAATTTAATCACCTCGTCGTTACATAGTTCCCAATAAATGTACAAAATTGTATGTAAATATGTTAGCTATTTCGTACGTTATCGTGGTCACAAAGTATGTGAACACACACATACACACGCACATACATACAAACCAAGATGAAAACATAACCTCCTTGGCGGAGTTAATAAAATTCTACACATGTCGCAAGTTTGAAAACAATTAGCATATCGTTACCACTCCAAAACATTTGCAGAAGGTCTCTCTTGGAAATTACCCAACATTGTGCATAATTGGAATTTACTTGACCATGATTGGAGATTTGGCGTTTTTATAACATTTTACTTTTGAATTATGTTGTAGTTTGTGGAAGCATCGTAGGAGTGTCAAGCCTGCCACACACTAGAGCTCTGCGCTTAGCTAATTATCATTTTAGAGTATGAAATGGAATTAGAATCATATGTTCAACCTTGTTTAAACAATCATATATCGACAACTGCTTACGTCTGGTTGTAGAACTTGATTTTGTATCCTAGAATGACAACCAGCTAAGCAAATAGCCCTGGTGTGCGGCAGGCTTACAGTACAACTGGTTTATTACTATTAGACAGTATTATTGTAGTTCACATTTTTGAATAAAAAACGTAGCTGAAATTTATAGTACTTATTTTTTGTGGTGTACAATTGTGGCCAATAAATTATCTCTGCTTCTCTAGTGGCACAACCCTTTCCTTCGGAAATAATTCAAGAGCTTCACGATGTTGGCAGTTGATCTTGGAAGCGTTTTGGGTATCCTCGGTTGCCCATGGCCTTCATTTGTTCGATTTCTTCCATCAATATTTTTTTTGAATTTGCATCATCAATCTCTTCAAAATGATGGAAAAAAGCAAGAGTTTGATTTAGTCTTATCTCTTGTTGCTCCCGAAGAGGTATTTTTCACTGTCACCAAGTCGAAAACCTTGTATGACCCTCTGAGTATTTGGTTGGTATGGCAATGTTCTGTGAACATGGGGTTTAACCGCATTAGCACATATAGCACATTGTTTGTTTCTTTTGCCAATCCTTGCGATAAAGTAAAGAACATATGATTCGGGTACAAAAGGATCTTCGATACGCGTCCATTTACCTAGGTCGTTGAAATTGTTTGCAAGTTCCTAGTCAGACTGAACCGAGAGGCCGAGTTTCAGCCTCTGACAGTGACACCATGAGTCGTTAGACAATCACATACTCCTAACGGGAATGAGAGCATTTGTAACTGATTTTCTTGGCAATGCTAGATGCAGAGCTTCATTGACTTCATTGAGCTCCATCAAAATTGGCTTCTCAGTCGTAACTGTTACCCCATTCGCCCAAAAAATCCAATGAAGTCATTGCTAGTTGGTGGGATTTTGCCATATGCTGCCACATGGCAGTCAAACGTTTCAATTGCTTTGTACACCTAAAGCATTCAACCCAACAGCTGAAACCACTAGACATTTTGTTCTTTTTTAAAATTAAAATGCCTTCAGCTGCGTGTCTGCACTGTCACTGATTTCAGTGATTTCACTCAAATTTCACATGCATGTGGAGCGCGGGAACCCTTACTGGCAAAACTAGTAGATTTCACATTAGGAATCGCTTATTCACTTGCCAACCAGCAATGCATTCTGTGCTGTTTGCATTTTGCAAGACTGTTTCAGACAATGTTGTTTGCCACATGTAACTTAAATAAACCACTTCACTATTGCGACATGAGTAAAAAACTCAGTGACATTAGCTCTCGCAAAAAGGGTCGTTAGGGAAATATTACGTTTTGACAGAAGTGCCGAACTTCCTGTTGGCCTTGTGCCCTGTGAGATTAAAGTTCTGTGAGCTCTGACTCCTGTCGGTAAGAGATATGGCTAGGAAAGATAATGTGCGCAAAAATAAAACAGAAGAGAACATGGCGATGCACAAAGCTAGGAATTAGCAAAAGAAGGAACAGAAAAGGCAGGAACGCTTGATGAAAACTGAGAAAATGGAGAAAACAAGCATGGTTAATGCAGCAGTCAGGTTTGTCGAGTCTGCCAGATCTCAGGCGCAAATATATCGCAGCAATGCTGAAAAGTATACTATTAGCGTGATGTAAGAAGAGAAGATTTTGAGTTAATATTGCAACTTCAGTAGCGTTCTCTCGTTTATTTGGATTATGTTGTAGTTCAGTAGTTGTAGAACCAAACAGGTTATGTCACTTATCAGGAATTATATTTTGCTTATTTGTCAGAAGGCGTAAACAAGAATACGCAAGATTGATCGGAATAGCCTTATTGGAAACAAAGACCACTTTGCCAAAGGCATATTTGGCAAATGCCAATTGAAGCAAGATCAGGGCACTTGGTCATAGCCAAGCAATTTAAATCAGGTGCTCCAAAAGAAGACATGGAGAAGGAAGCAACTTTCCTGCACCGTCTTTCTCATCCTGGATTGCCAGTTGTCATTGCATCCGATGTATCAAAATAAGCATTTAAAATAAGCATACAACAGTTGCTGTCAGTAGTGAAACACCTTTGTGAAGTGTTGATATATTTGCATGCCAAAAGCATGTTGCACAATGATATAAAGAGCGACAACATGGTGTATCAAGACAAAGAAGGCACTAAAGCTGTCTTGATTGATTTTGGTAAAGCAGGCTTTGTCAAAGATGCTAAACTGAAAAAGCTTCTTCTTGTTTGACTCATATCTTGAGTTTTCAGGATGACATTATTCTTCGGAATATGTTTTATCTTATACTTTATGAAGTGAAGCAAGTTTACAGGTAAATACATTGTCACATCGCACCAGAGGTTGTTGAGGGCCATTCCCCTTAATCTACTTCTAGTGATGTCTTTGCGTTGGGCAGAGTTACCAACCAAATCAGGGAGCACTGTGGAAGTGAGCAGATTGCTAAGATTGGGAAAATTGCAGCAGATCCAAACATGGCAAAACGATGCACATTAAACTTTATAAAGGAAGAGTGTGACTTAATCGGGTGAAAGAAATGTTTTATGAGTTCTAGTATTTATAATAAATAACTCAAAGCTACTGCTACTTTGTTTGGCCGTTACTTATATGGAAATAATGTCATATACTGGCTTTGAAGACAAATTATGACACTACTTCACTCATCCTGTTTTAAATTCCTTCCACAGAGTCTACAAAGAGACCAAATAGATTTCACGTCTTAATGGAAGCCATTCATTCTGTCCCGTGCAGTGTGATCAGTCCTGCTGTCAATCTGTAACTTAAAGCCCGTAAAAATCTTGTCCAGTGTATTATTAAGCTGTGAAATATTCAAAATTATTAATTCGCAAGTTAATGTAGGACCAGACCTTTACATTTCATTTGGTTTGACTGACGACAGGTCAAGTTTACTCTGTGAATTTTGTTGTGCGGGTCGTCATGGATGTCAAACATCCAATTCTTATATCTAAGCAGCGCTTCACTGAGTTAATCATGCAAGAACACCACACATAATTAGGGCACTCAAAATTCGATATGCGAGAACTATTGGATCCCGAGAGGGATGGGAGTTGTTGAGATGTGTCGCATGCAAGAAATTGGAAAGAAGGCCATTCTCTACACCCAAGGCACCACAGCTTTCACATGATCGGGTAAGCGAAGAACCACTCTTCACAAATACAGGGGCACATTTTGTTTGTCCAGTCTACGTAAGGTCTCACCCAAAATCTAATGAAGAGAGTAAGGTGTACATAGCCCTATTTACATGTGCGTCAACAAGGGTGTTGCATTCGGAAACTGTGGAGAATATGTCGCTGTCATATTTCTTCAAGACTTTAGACGTTTTGTGAGCCACAGTATCCTATTTCATAATGCTCCTATCTCTTGCTCAGATAGATTAAGATATAGGGAAAATGTTTGATCAGCCCCCTTCGCCACCCGCACATGTAGGAACCGAGACGTACCATTAGTGAATAACATATTACCAACCAAAAATCCACCATAAATTACTCCCAAACCTTATCTGCAACTTATACCCTCCCCTTACAAAAGGATAGCCAACAACAGTGAAGTAATTTTATGACCTAATTACATGAGTACTATGGTTATTATAACAGCTGTCTATATTTGCTAATCCATTGATACAGAAGCACTAGCGATATTGGATGAAGGGGATGCACAAACAAAACGTTGTAATTGATTAATATGGGGCCATGATTATGATGCCTCTAGGGCAGCAGAACAGGTCAATCTCTGTGATGCACCAGTCTGGTTCATAACGTTAGCAGGTTGCATATATAGTGAGGCGGATATGTGTAAAATTTCGAGTGAATAGTTCCCTGTTTGGGTTAAAAGCACCACATTTTCAGGATTGGTGTAGTTTCAGATGTTAATATTAAGTGGGGTCATCTCTATCTTGCTGCAAACTCCTGATTTTAAGCCTTCTTAAAAAGCTCAGGAATTGCGACCAGAAGTTATATTGCCAACATTAACAAGCCAAAAAGAGAAGTCAGAAGCATGCGAAAAGTGAAAAATAACCGAGTTGAATTCAAAAACAAGCTGTTCAGGTAAGGTTTTAACAGTTATAACATCTGAATGACATTTAAGCAAGCACAAGAAAGATTTACATTGTTTATTGGTAGTAGTCGGTTCTTAATATATGTACTTTTTAAAGAAATTCAAATTCAAATTGACATCCATTTTTGAAATGATCAATTTTTTCGATAGTTTCATTTATATTTGTTTTGTTTAAGAATTCTATCTGTAAAAACGATTCAATGATACTGTGAGTAAAGTTGTTTTGTGATCTCTTTTCGCTATTCTGCTGACTTTTGTAAGTAGCTACTAGCTAGTACATGGAAATACTACATTATATTTTCATGTAGTGTGTTTGCTTTGCCAAATTTGTTTTGTTAGATAAACCATACATAAAGCAATTAAAGAGTCAACAACAAATAGCTAGCATTTGAGAGATAACACAGACGTGTCCTATGATCAAAAACATTCTTTACTAAAACGTTTATCACATTTTTTTAAAGTAATATTTTAAGATTTTGTTTTCAGTTTACAAGTACAGCGCCACATTGGCCGAGCAATAATGATCTGGGGCGAGTCGATAGAAAGGTCGTATAATTGAAAACTCTTAGCATGCTCTTAGCAACCAATCCAATTTTAATTAAGACTAACGGTGATTTCAAATAAAACCAATGGACTGCTGAGTCTCGAGCTGCATCTGCTGGTATTGCCGACTCCTTCATTAAGGTAGCAAACATCAAGCGTACGGGAAGAGCCCACCAAATCACAGCCAGTGCCCTGTATGTTTTGCTGCAGAAGGCTTACGCTATTTACCAGAAGGAGGTCGGTGATGATGCCTCTCTTTCATTTGGTGACTGGTGCACTCAGCAAACATCGCAAATCCCTCAATTTCACTTCTGGTATTTGGCCATGCAACTATTGTTACTGGTTTTTGTGAGGTCAATCCGCCAGGCTAACTTCCGCCTCTATGTACATTGCATCACCAAAATTGGTACTTAAAAGAGACACCAGACCATCTCGTAAAAGTGAGCTGGGCCGCTATTTGAATGAAATAGACTGGAGTTTGTTCGAGTACTTGGACTCTTGCGATGAAAAATACGAATTTTTCTCTAACATTATCTCTACCGGGGTCAATATTATTATGCCGGAGCGAAAAATTAAATTCCACACTAATGATGCACCATGGGTCACTGAAGATTTTAAACGTTCAATAATGCTGCGCCAACGCGCTTTATCATCCGGAAACGTTCAGTTGTTTAAATTCTACCGCAATAAGGTGAATAGGGAGAGGAAAATGTTGCGAGCAAAATTCTTCGCTACGAAAGTCAGTAACCTAAAAAAATTAAAACCAAAGTCATGGTGGTCTAACATCAAACGCATTAGCGGAATGAAAACCAGCACTAGCGATCTTCAATCGCAACTTCAAATTGAAAATATTGATCTATTATCACCGAAAGATCTTGCCAATTTAATTAACAACACATTTCTGGAACCTATGAACACATACCACCCTTTACGAGACGAAGATCTGTCCATTTTGCACCAAGACGTTCCTGTTGACCCACCAACAGTTGTCAAAGCGATAACTTCTCCAACATCAGTTTTAACTAAGTTGAAGGATCTCAACGTGTCCAAAGCACCAGGACCAGATGGTATCCCAAACTGGATTTTAAAAACTTACGCGGAGATTTTAGCATCCCCAATATCAAATTTGCTGAATACATCCTACCAGGAAGAAAAACTCCCTGTTGTCTGGAAAAGGGCAAACATCACCCCCATTCCTAAAGATAAACCAGTGCGTGATATCAATAAACATCTTAGGCCAATTTCGCTTACCTCGGCAGTATCTAAGTTAGCCGAGGATTTCATAGTCCAGAAACACGTAGCACCAGCTATTTTATCTATAGTTGACCCAGTTCAATTTGGAGGTATTCCACGCTCCTCAGCAACTTTTGCGCTCATTTCGATGGTGCACAAGTGGTCGGAGGCTACTGATGGAACCGGAAACGCAGTTAGGACTATATTATTTGATTACCGTAAAGCCTTTGACCTTGTTGACCACCTCACTTTGGCCAGAAAAATTATCAAAT
>JAOTOK010025837.1:0-12262 GCA_025770025.1 Virgularia gustaviana
GAAATACATGACTCTGATTGGCCAATTCTGTCACTAACTATAGTTAAGAGTTAACTACGCTTTTATACAACCGGCCCTAGACCTCTATCAATTTCAGTAAAATTTACGAACTAAAGGTCCTATTCCACCACGGACGATAATATGAAATGAGAAAATTCCCTGCAATACTTTCCCCAGCAGTTGAAACGATTTTCGGGTGAAATAAAATTGAGAAAAACTTTTTGAATTTAGACAAAAAGGCACGCGAACTTTTTTGCATTTCGCGACACTGGAATCCGGTCTTGCAACTAGCACAACTCCCGAATCCACTCAGAGAACGCCCACCCCTCGGTATAATAAGTAATTGTAGCCTCGCTTTCGTTGAGTGATTCGACAACTAAACTTCACTCGTCCCCAATCAGCAATCTAATGTATGCTCGCATCTGATTGGTCTGTAGCCCCAAGGCATCGATTCTGATTGGTCAATGGTGATATGGCGTCTTTTTTAATTGGCTCGCTTGTTTCCGTTTTGCCGGTAGACGAGAGGCTTAATTTTGAAGGCCAGGGGCCATAAGAATATTATCGCACGATGTACCATATCCTTGTGTGATTTTTTCGTCAACGAAGCGCTATCAGATGGTTGAACATGATAGCATTTGCACAAATAATTGGTTGATCACAGTTTCGGTGGGGCATAATTTTCACGAAATGTTGCTTTTTAAAAGTAACTCAAGAGAACCGGATGTAAGAAATATTAATACGGGATTGGGATGAAGGCTAATTTCTATCCAACCCCACCCACTCCCAAAAATGTTACAAAATTCTTACGTTTGCATAGAAAAATGGTTAATGTTTACTGCAGTTGTCGACGTGAGTGGCAAGAAAAGTCGTTTTGTGTTGTGTCAGGGTAAAATTCTCTCTGGCGTTGGGAGGAAGGTGAGCTCGTCTCTGGCTTTCAGGGGGGGTAATATCATCCCTGGGATTGGGATAGGCCGGCGAAAATGGGACCTGGTCGCTGTCTAAAATTTCGAAGAGATAATGCTCTTGGTATGAGGTTGAGGTAAAAGCGTTCCTGGAGTTGGGTTGAGAGAGGGAGGGAGAGGGGTAAGTCATTTGGCGGTAGGATGAAGGTCCGTTAGACTGAATAAAACCGACTGCAAAGTAAAACGTTTGTTCCAACATAGCTAAACGTCATGCGAAGGGGAGGGAATTCCATAGATATTAAGTTCACGAACTTTGATATTGAGAAGCTGCAGGAATGATGAAGGAAATATCAGTTGAGGTCATGGTTCGTTTGCGCCTCGGAGATTTCGTCTCTTGACCGAAACTTGACCAAAGCGAAGTATGGAAGGATCGCGCTGGGTCTTTTCCTTAGCATAACGCGCTATCGAAAGCAACGAGGCAAAAGGGAATAAAAGCGAACACGTCTAGCACAGATCTATTTCCCTCGCTTACTGTCCCACCTGTCTTTAATTACGCTATGTCGCGAGCATGTGTACAGCGTTCGAAAGCACGTGCACTCCCCCTAGCAGAATAGGCTCGAGCCCTGATTGGTGCGGCATGCAACGACGTTTTGACGTGCAATTGATGGAGGTTCGCCGCCTCTTTAGAAGCGGCAGTGTTTGAAGTGTGGCCGCCAAAGGAAAACTCACTAGGTTTCAGCTATTCGATCGAACCGCCCACCAGTCACAGTTTGGGCAGGCAGGCGGACTAACACACTAGTCGGTTCGCAGTCTACACCTCGATTGGCCTCTGGATTAGCAAGCAGTCTGTGTGCGGTATCGCCAGAACTGAAAGCGCAAGACAGCAACGCGTATTCTTCGCTTGTATATATTATAGCTGTGCGTTTATTAATACTACTACAAAACCATCGAGATCACATCGCGGTATAATATTTTTGTCGGGCGACGGGGATGTCAAGTTTATCTTGAATGCTGCCGCAACTCGTCGAGGTTCTCGTTGTATTTGCTTTAAGACAGAATGCGGCATCCCGTTTGATGTTGTGAATGCAAAAAGAAGCCGATCGATTGTAGCTGGCTCATCAAACCCAACTGGTTGGCAGTAAAGCTGTTATTCGGCAAGCGCTGTGTACCTCGGTGGATGTCAATTGGACTGCAATCGCTTCTTGTGTCTTAGGCAGGATTCGTAAGACGAGCTGCCAGCCACATGTGATACACTATTGCTCGTTCATCGGAACTATAATAAACAACAGCAGCATTGCTAAAGATGGAAAGACTCGAGAGGCAATTAAGTACGAGCATTCGTCCAGCGCCGATGGGCGAAGATTCACAGGATGATCCAACGTCGTCGTGCTATGATTCGATCGGGACGACGAAATACAACGTGGATATTATAAACAACAAACCCAAGGATGCATTGTTGAGTAACAAATTGAACGATGGAGATAATATAGTGGCTCGATTAGGCTTTGAGCCTGACGGCAGCGCGACAAAGCCGAATTTCTGTGAAGGCTGTTCGTCTCTCAAATCTCTGTTAGGCGATCGTAACGGCTACAGAGCATTCTACGAGTACTTACAACAACACAAACATGAACCCCTACTAGATTTCTGGCGGTCGTGCGAGGAATTTAAGCGATTGGCCCAATCTGGTTCGAACTTGGCAACCCGGTCGGCGAACGCAACATATAATAACTACATGCATAAAAAGCAAGTGTGTGGGGAACTCTTACAAGACGCTATCCGAGCCAAAGTGAAACATAAACTCAATTCAGGTCAAGCACCAGGGGAATCGACCTTCGACGCGGCACAGGAGACTATACTATCCTATCTGAACGAGTTTCATTACCCCAATTTCATCCGATCCGATAGTACTATAATAAAGCGATCCACGACAGGCTTAGAATCTGGGAAAAGTTCAACTGCTATTCTTAAAGATAGACGAAACATAAATGTTGCTCCACGATTAATTGGGGCTCCTGTTCTGGAAACCTTACCAGAGGAAAAGATGTTAGCTTTGGAAGAGCACCACAGTAGTCAGTGGAAACACGCTTACGATTCACCAAGGTCACTATGTAGGCCGATGGATGGGGAATCTGGCGAAGGGTAAGCCATCATTAATTTGTGTAATAAAATTTCAAAGCAACGTCTGGCAGGAATATACAAAATCTAGTATTATAATAATATGAGCGGTGTACAAGAGTGGGGTTATATTTACGAGCAGCGCGCCGGTTCTAGTCAAACACCAATTATTGTTTTCATTTGAAAACCATATGAGTTTAGTCCGATAAGACGAAATCGGTTTAAAATTAGAAATCACAGTACAAGATCACGCTTTGTGTGCGGCGGTGATGCTGGCTCGTTCGGCCAGCGACACATTATAAGAATCATATGAAAATTGTCAATCTGAACAATATCCTGAGATCACCACCACGGCGAGAGGGCGAAACTTCATGACCCATCATGTATTATGCGCTGCGATTAATCAAATGAATTTCGGGTTTATATAATATGCTGTAAGTATTAGATGTACCGTCTCGCTAGTCACATGTCAGAATTTATGTATATTTTGTCGGTTATGGTATTATATTTTGCACTATTAATAAGCCATGGACAGCGGCGCCGATACACTACACGCTCGCGTTAGATAGTTTATCCTGTGTACCATAGGGCGAGTGTTTTGTCAACTTTTCGCTCAAAAACAAACTTGTCAGATTGCAATTAACATACGCTGTCGGTGGCAGCCGAAAATCGCGTTCTACCTAAATACAAGTGTTCCCTAATACTAAATAGCAAAGAGCTCTAATGCGATGTGTTGTTATTGTTGATGTTGATGTTGTTGTGTGCGTTTGCACTCACGGCTTCCTTTACAAGCCTGACCTTAGAGATGTAATCCATACTTAACATATGAACAAACACTACACATCCATTCCCTTCTAGGTATTAAGCTCTTTAACCCTTGTGCCGCAGCGCAATCTTTGCCCTAGTTCAACCAGTACTGTCGGCTTGTACAGCTCCAGCTTTTCCGCCAGTAATAATAAAAATAATAATCATGATAATATGTAGTACACCGCCTTTTATCGCTTTCGCAAAAACAAGCATAACAGAAGTAACGCTATCAGATCTAAAGATAGAGAGTAAGCCAAATTTCACGCGAATTGCGGATTTTCGACCGTGCGCGCAAATATCCCCCTTACTCTATCAAAGCCGTGTTTTTCACAACAGGAAAATGCATAGGGTAACCCTTTCCGCGGAAATGTTCATTAGATGATTGTCAATTTGCATAGCATTCGTCAACCGTGTGGTCAAAGTGCGAGGCACTCTCATCAGAGCACGGACCGCAATGTGTCGGTAGCCCTTGATATGCGTCTCCAGTAGAGCGGCGCACTGCACATCGCGCCGCGCACACACACAAACCGACGTTGATCGTCGCGACGCCGTTTTACAACAGCATTTCTAACGTTTACTCGAGAGAACGACGGAGAAAAACCCCGCGAGCCGTTAATACTATGATCTGGGTAAAAACCCGAACTAACGAAAACATTCCAATGGGCTATAATTGCTACATTCGCTTTGACAAATGTAACAACATCTTCACGCATTGTATTTAGAATGGCTTCTTGGTAGCGTTCGAATGGCTTCTTCGATGCCCACATTTTACAACATTACTTTTGTAATAACTATGCGAAAATCGCGAAAAATCGTCTAGATGTATTACTGTAAGGCTTTGATATGTGGAGTATTTTTATTGCTTTGTGTGAGTGGTTTTAGATCGCATTGCACGGCACTGTGCCGCATTCGAAACCTATTGATAACCATTTCGGAATGAGACACATATGTTTCCTCGCCCGCAGATTCCCTCTTATGCGATACACGTCTGGCTTTTGTGCGCTAAAGATTGCCTTTTGAAATGACACCTCATAACACTGTATATATTTGAAACTGGTGCACACAAACACACGAAAACTTTCGGTGTTTATTTGCAATTGGGCTCACCATGTGATAAATGAAACAACATAACATTAACGTTTCGCCACGGCGGCGCTGATCACCAGAAATTGCTTACCGAAAATAAAGCCATTTAAACGCGCAAAGGAAGACATATTAAATAAAAAAGCACCTTAGTCTTAGGAAGGAAATGACCTCCGAAAATGAAATCACGCATTCGCCGACGTTTCGTTCTTGCGGTGATGTATAAAAAACACGGGGGCCACTTGCGATTTTAAAAAGGCATTACACGGTCGAGTCTAAAAAGCCTTGTCATTTCTGAAGTGGTTTTGCCCTGTTTGATGTTTACACATCGTGAATACGAATAAAAGAAATAGATGACAAGACCGCCTCTCGCGCGGACGACTTGGTCCACAAGACATATAAAAGATTAGTGTCTGATAAGGCAGTTGTGGTCGATCTGTGAGAAAATCGGCTTCTTTATTTTATTATTATTAAATAATCACAATTGCCGACCCAAGTCCGCAGACATTGTCTTATTACGCGCCCGTTGTGAGCTTCTTTCAATATTTGCCTTGTTTAAATGGTAGTTGAAGCCGCCTCATATAATCGCAAACGCACAAAATATGCCCTCCTGTCTTCCTCAATTAAGACAAACGCGCCTTGAGTTCCACCGAAAACCCTACGCATAATAGTTAGGCACCGCACTATACTACAAGGCTACTTCATCACGTACACATAAATAATGGTTTACTTTCTCCCAATTTAGTTATCTCCTTCAAAATCAGAACCTCAGCAAAGCGGCTTTAGCAAGTATGTACACACAACCTGCCCCTGTTGTATCAGTGAACGACTCTGATGTACAAAGTCTCTCGAGTGATGCTCTCACAGATGACTCTAAGTCAACCGTTACTGAGTAAGTTTGTAAATAAATAAATAACATAATATACAAAAAAACAAACATATAAATAAAATACTATATATTATTATTATTAAAATATATAAAAAAGCAAATATTTAAATAAAATACTATTTATTATTATTATTATTATTATTATTATTATTATTATTATTATTATTATTATTATTATTATTATTATTATTATTATTACCATCATCACCATCATGTGGTGGTTTCTGAGTTATAAAGTGTCTGGTCAAACTGTCAAAATTTTGCAGGAATACTTTGAATTGGTGGATAAAAAGCTGTGCAGTGCTTGATTAAAAACATTTTGTTGGTTGAAAAAAATATATTTTAATTACTTATTGAAATTTTGTTCTATACACTTTCAATGTTTAAACAACATTTTATTACCAGAGATATTGACCAAACTTGAAAAAGCCATCCATAGCACAGTGTGGTTATCACTTGGCCATCGATTCCTCACTGAATAACAATTACATTTTGGTGTACTGCAAGCCAGTAATTTAGTGTGAAAAATCATTAGATAACTGCGTTTATCATAGAATTATATACAATTAGAAACATTCACTACAAGAGCTGTTGTCTTAAAAAAAAATAGTAGGCATTAAAAATGTCCAACAGTCTTGCCTTACACAGAATTAACATTGTTTTGTTAGATGAAATAAAATATTCTGATACTAGACATCATTAAATATTCTAGTGACAGACAATGCTAAGTTGTCTCACATTTGGCAGTCTACAATATTCATATAACAGGCATAATGGCTGATCTGGTGCTATATATCACAGAATAAAATATTAGGTTAAGTCCAGCTGTCCAAAGGCTTTTTACTGCTTTTGTTAATTAAGCATGTTTTTGCAAAATGCAAGGATCTGCAAACAGTTAAAAACCACATAATAGCAGAATAGTTAGTGTTTCACACACAATTTTCTATTCTAAAAAACTTTAGAAATTCTAGTAGTAAAAATAAATGTCCTTGTGAATTATAATAGTGAGTTTTTAAAAGAATGGGAACTAGTAATGTTTGCTTAGCTTCAATAACTTTTTTGGTATGATGTGCTGGTATTGAGTAAAGTCTTTTCACAGATGTTTAAACACTGCTGCCTTTAGCAATCAGGCTGAGCTTTTGTAAATGTTGATGGCCAGAGATAACCATTTCACTATCCATTCATTGTGACATCTTGAGTGTGACCCTTGATGACCCCCAGTTCCTGCTGCAACACATGAGTCAAATTCACCAATTACACCATGATGGGTTTCAATCCATGGGATTGCAAATGCTTCACCCTAGTCTGTACAGACGACTCAGGAGTCAAATGGTTTAGCATCTATAATTAATCCCATAAGATCTAACCCTGCCTTATGTTAGTGTGATACAGAATGTCTGGTCAAAACCATGCCACTAATTATAGGCAATTGTTTAACAGTTTTAGTGATCTGGCTTCTAAATCAAATGAGAAACGTCATGGACATCAGAGCCACGATATTAAAGGATTTCTACCAGTAAGTAATACTTGGGTTCATATTACTCTTCAGTAATTGTTTCAAGATGCAAAAGTGGAAGGGATATTGTATCTACTTCAATTACTTTGCTAACCATGTTGGGTTCTCTCGTTGCAGCGTACAAAGAGACTCCCAAAAGGAAGGAAACAACTATCTCCAGAGGAGTTTGCAAGAGTTTTGTGTGAAAAGCTTGAGAAGGTTCGTGTGCTGCGTGAGCAAGAAGAGAGAGCAGCCATTAACTTGGCAAGTTCTTCAAGAGACGTAAGTTTAATTTACTTTTGTGAAACACAGATAAATATTATATCCATGCAGTACAGATATAAAGATGGGGAAAGACAGATGTATAATCTCTTTAAACTGCCTATGCTTGGAAATTAATAAATAACAGCATCTTAATTTATTAATGCTAACCAGTAATTATATTAAAATTCCTTTACTCCCACTCCATAGTCTCCATATAAGAACTAAGTTCTTTCACAACCCGTTTTGTTCCATTTAATTCATCAAAAACTAATGATATCAAATACTCCAGTGTATAATAGATGAAATGTCAAAAATTATGTATTTCAAGCTGTCATCAGATTTGTAAGTTTGGTGTGATATGCCAAATATTTGACAATTAAAAACATTATGGCACTGTATAGGTAGTGAGGTGGTAGTCTGAGTAAAAAAGTACTAGAATATGGTTGAGAACTGTCAAACAATTCTTCATCATTAACTCTCCTCAGACTTGCATAGGGTCATAAGAATTCTGGTAGGAGAGCAGAATATAATTACATAGCCTGCTCTAAATGTTAGGAATTCTACAAACTCAAGAACTTATGCTAAACTTACATCTAGCTTTGCACTAATTGTTACCTCTTATCCATTCAGTATTCAAGAGAAAACAAGAAGTCCATTTTAGAAGATGCTGTAGAAAGGCACCATCAGTATCAACAAGCTGGAAGATTTGGTCTTGGACTTCCAGCACCCAAATTTACGGAACCAAGTTATCCAATTCATGGGAACTCTAGTATGATTTCCTCATCATCTCATAGCAGTTATATAGAACCATGCCAGATACCATCTGGATATTACCCTGGCAGTGAACATGCAGAAACTAGTGGAAACTGGCGGATGTCTGAGAACATTATTGATAAACCACAATGTGGACCTTTATTGGGTAATAAGAAACAATGGGAAAGTGTAGCAACTATTGAATCTGCACCAGACAGTGGAGTGAACTTAGAAGAGGACAATAATTTAGCTCCAGAGGCAAGGCATCGTATTCTTCAATGGATTGACCAAGGGGAGAAAGTTACGTCGCAAATACAACAAGGAAATTACTCAAAGAACACTAGAACAAAAAACCCTGGTTTGTCAGAACAAGGTGCACATAATCTTCGGCCAATTGTACAGGATCCATTAATGCCACCATTACCTCAACCCAACCCTACAAACACCATAGAAGAAGTATCACGGAGACTGTCGCAGAAGAACCCACGTGAGAAAAGGAGTAAAGTGCATCATAAGTCAAGGTAAGAAAAATTGCTCTTCAATAACTTAAAATACCAACCAGCAGGTCTTCTAGCAAGATAATTATGTGGTATGTAACTTTTGTGATGCATGGTAGGACTGCATGGCCATGTCAAAACCAATGCTTGGTGGCTATAGTATACCTGATATTAGAAACAGTTTTCCCCCAAACAGTTATACAAATGGCTAGTTTTCACAAAAGCAAATGAACTCTTTTCTTTATACTGTAAGTTACATATTAAAATATGAAGATGGTAAACTCCAGTAGCAAGGGATATCAGGCTAAAGAAGAAGAATTTGGCAACAGCCGCAGTAATCAGATTAATCTGACTAATTTAAGTAAAAGAATATCACACAATTTCAAACTAGTAATGCAAGACTAATATACTTTTTATTACTTTCTCAAGGCTGGCATATGGAAGCAGTCGTTCATCACAGATGACGTCGTGCCCTCCTCAGTTCTCAAGTGATTCTGCAGATTGTGCTTCATCTGTCATGTCTGGTGACTACCATCCAGCAATGTATGGTTCTTCATCTGTTCTTTCTTCTGTACCATCAACCGTGAACAGTAATGACAGTGGATTAGGTGTGGTACAGAAGAAAAGTAAGAAACAAGTGGAAGGCATAAGAATTTTGTACCATTTGCCTGGTGAAAGTGTTCCATATCAATCATCATTGCCAGGGAAGGTTGTATCACTTGGACAATTCAAAGAATTGATCAATTTCAAGAAAGGGAATTATAGGTAAGCTTGATTTAAGTTTGTTTTAGATTACAGAGTATAATCATGTGGTGATTGGACAGAGTATGGGGTACCACAGTAGCTGGTGACTTTAAGGCAATAACTTCTAATGGCAACACAGTCTTGAGACGTGTACTCAATTAGTCACATTCTGGCTAATGGGATTCATTCAAGTCAGTTAGTTAAGAACAACAGGTTTTGAGAATTGAAGTACTGGCACTTTCACTCTAATAAAACATTTCTTAGTGCGACAAAAACCTTTTTCACTACAATCCTCTTCTGGTTGTTGTAGACAGAACAAAGAAATGTGAAAGTGAATATTTCATGCAGTCATCCCTTTTAGTGCGTAATGAGAACATTTGTTCAAAGTATTGAGTTGATACTGGCAGACAAGAAAGGGAACTATATAAAACAGGAACGAAGGAAGTGATAAGGGGTGTTGCTCTAGGATCTTTTGATGTTTCCCGATCATATAAAATGGTTAGACATAAAATCAATATAAACCACTTGAGACAGTGGAGACGTCTTACAGTAAGGAAGTAAATATAGTCACGTTAGTCATACAATACAGTCTGACAAGAACAATCTGGCCAACAGAAAAGCAATTACTTAACAAAAAGAATTACCACTATTTCAGTCATACTGTAAGGTAACAGTCCCAGCAACATCATGTTTGTTATTTCTCAATGGTACTAAATGAGTTATTTATGAAAGCATTACTAAAAATGTTTTTCATATTTAATGACTCCAAATTCAGGAATGTCTGAGATGAAATTTTATTATTACATTAGTGTACTTGACCCCTGACATCTTGTTTGCTTCTGCAGTACACAACAAGGCACCTGAACTTTAAGCTGAAACTTTAACTTTTTCAAGCAAAATTCTACAATTTAAGCAAGAACAGTTCTTGACAAAATGACTAATGTTGCATCTTTTTATCTCCCTTTCAGATATTATTGTTTTAATAAAACACACGAAGAAGATGTTGAAGCTGTTTTTGAGGAAATCACGGACGATGATGCTACATTGCCATGTTTTGGAAACAAAATAATTTGTAAAGTACGAGAAGCTTAGTTAATGAAGCAAAAAAACATTTACAGAATATCAAAAATTAATTGCATAATCATGCCAGTTATATGAATATGGAGTTTGAAATAGTTTCCAAAGCATTTGTTGTGTTCTGAATTTATATAGTATATAAGGCATTCATTTTTTGTTGTGCATTTTAATTGCATACCTAATATTTGGTTCTCTTAACATAGTGTGGTTTTCTATTCTAAAACTTTTCCAATATTTTTTGACTTTAAAGTGATGATATTAGCAAAAGGCCAAGCTTTGATATGTACATAAAAATATTTATTAAGAACTAAATATTAGGTTGGTAATGTAAAAGCCATTGTGTAATTTATAGTAGCTAGTGTACTTCAACATTGTTTAGGTTTTGGGGGGTTTGGTCTGTTAGCAGAAATTGATGTGTTTTAAATTTTCATGAACTTCAACTGAAAGCCAGTTTATTACAAAAAGTATAGCTACCAAAATCAGTCTTCATCATACTAACTTTGAATCATTTTTCTGCATGTTTTTGATTTAAAATGTAATAACAAGAATTGTTTATTATGTCATTTACAATCAATTCAGATTTTAAAGTAAAACTTTAGCCCACAAATGTTTAACATGTTGAACTATTTTGATATAGTATTTATTAATGGTTAATTTTGTGATTGGAGGTTACTAAATCCAGCAACAGAAAATGAATGCCATAAATGTTAGAAAATGTTTTGGGTTGTATTTCATATATCCATCCACTATAGTGGTGTACTTTTATATATTAACTCTTGTAAAGTTATAAAGAAATGTTGTATATCTTTTGCCTGTACATAGAAACATTCACATTGTATATTAATATTTTGAAATAAATACCAGTACTTTTGACAAGTAAAAATTAGTTGTGAAATGGTTTAATCTTCAGGCATATGTGTAGCATTTGATTTTTTTGCAAAATTTTCGGTCAAATGCCTCAATGGCAATAGATATTAGCCAGGACAAATTTACTTCAGATAGCCGGTAATAGCCCCAGTTTAGCAGTTTAGGAAAAAAAAACACTGCCATGTGACTAGAGCATAACAGTGAACCAGAGCGCCATACACACTGACAATGTCTTCATGCTCACATTGGGTCCTCACTATATGGGGACACAAATTTAAGTCAAATTGCACATTGATGTCAAATATACCACACATAACGACCAACTCAACTCTGGGGCATAATATTGATAGGTGCATTAGAAATAAGTACACCAGCCAGCTTAAGTGATGTTTATGAGTACAACATGAAAAACCGTTTAAGGTATTTGTCTGGGATGGTCCATTAGGTTAAATATTTCTTATTACAAAATTAATGATCTTTGGTATGCGCCAGTATGATGCCAGAGGCACTTTTATGTAATGGGAACACCATATCTGCACACAAGGTGATATGTTTTGCTTAGTAGTAAAGGGGTGACAGAGAAGGGTACCACCAAGACATAGACCAAGACACCTCTTAGTCTTAAAAAGTATCAAATTTTAATGAGGTTATGCAATAACCAAGGTTAACAGTTAGGTAACCGCGCCTGGCATAAGCTGCTCACCAGTCCTTCCGGCCGAGGGCGACCCAAGGAGACCGCGGCTAGCGGGCACGCACCATTCGTGAGGTA
>JAOTOK010025848.1:0-12259 GCA_025770025.1 Virgularia gustaviana
GTCACTTGCGTTTATATGGGAAAATCCAGCCCTGGTAGCAGGGATCCCTGTTGCCACAGACCGAGATCTCGGCAAGGAGGGCTGGCTCGCTTCTCATATAAACGCAACCTGTATTTTACAAGGAATTACACTGTGAGGAGGGATCTCGGCTAGAAGAGCCAGCCCTTTTAGGAGGACTAGCCCTCTTCCACATAAACAGCCCCTTAGTCACACTATATTTTTCTGAGGATTCTAATTAACTATAGGTACTGTATTCATTCACAAAATGTTCCATTATCGTGTCAATTAATGACGGGCTGCAATGTAACTTTACAACAGTCACGTAAACTATGGACCAAGATAATCCGTAACATGCAGCTAATTTAAATTGATTCATTATCTTTTTGGCCTATTAAAGATGCGGTATAGTCCCATCTGCGCATGTGCACAATGGAGTCTCCATTAGGAATTCAAATGATCTAACTGAGTTTTGTTCTTTAAAAGCCACACACGATGTATTTTTGTTCAGATGTTTCATTTATACTGCCACCAATTCCATTATAAAGCTTGCTATTCAAATGTTGGAATGTAAACAAAGAGTTCAAAACGATTTTTTATGCAGTGAACTTGGTTAGTTGGTTATAGCTACATGTAGCTGCAATTTTTAGGATTCTCTAATTATCAATATTCGTATTTCGACTATAGTTATAGGCTCCACGGTCTTCGTCGTCTTCAGCATGGATTTAAGGCTGTCGAAATTCTGTCGAATTGTCGAGGGCAGAATAATGTAATTACTATTATTTCGAGTGAGTATTGGACAGCCACCGAAGTTAATTTACTTGATTGATAATTAAAAAGTATAATACATCTAACCAAGTAATTTTTTTATAAATACTGATTCTGCATGGTTATCCTTGTTAAATTTAAACAGCACTACGCAGCTGAGGCAACAATAATTCCGGTCTACATCGGTCATTGATAATTATTACCCAAATGTTATTATTCGTCAAGTACAATGTTCGCGAATTTATAGCCGGTCAAAAGTTTCAGTACTATATTAACATATGTTTATTATAACAAGGTTGTTGATTGGCTGAGGGGAGTTCAAGCTAGAAAGCCCGGTAAATCTCCGCGAAATTCATTTCTACGGGGTTTTCACTTATTTCCATATGTTATAAAAGCATTAGATGATGATTTGTCGTACGGACTGCGAAACCGACTTTTTGGGTACTTGGGAAAGTCGGAAGAGATATCGCCTCAACCAACTCTCTCACGTGCTCAATAACACTACTATATTGAGCACGTCAAATCATGTATGTATTTCATTGAGGGGGGTTACAGCGGCTTAATATAACAAACCATTTGCTTACATTTTTTAGTATCATGTACTAACTGAATATCTTTCTCTGCTCTGGTTCAGAGTGCCCTCAAATGGGAATATAAAGCAGAGCTTATTTCAGGAAAGTTTCCAAGAATGCAAAATGTATTATTAAATGTTTACATTAGGTGCCCGCTTATTTTATGGGCAGAGACGATGCACAGAAGCGACTGTAACTAACCCCCCTTTAAATAACTTCTATATTCCTCTCATGATGTGCAGATTATCAATGATTCGCCGGAAGTTTAGTCGTTTAATACCACCATTATGTAAAAAACTAGATTTTTTGGAGGCATTTTGTAATTTTTCGTTATCTATATTTCTGAGTTTAAAGGAGTTACTTCGGGCGAGGCCAGCTTACGATATTAACCAACCGCCTTGTTTACATTTTGGATTTTTAGGTTATATCCTATCGTCATTATTGTGGTTCAGAATGCCCCCAAATGATAATATATTATACCAGAGTTTTGTTGCAGGGAAAGTTTTAAAAAATAAATACAAAATTCTTAACCAGGTTTCAGCTAAGCCGGATCGCAATGATACACAAAGATGCTGTACCTCAGCTCTTTTAACCATCTTTAGCGTTGCCTATCTGAAGCAATCGCGAGGCAGTCCGGAGCAATAAATTGGTGTTCTTGGCACATACGAACTGGATTGTTTTCTGGGAAAGCTGGCGATGTGTCGTTGTAGTGCATCCTGTGACGTTTTGATGGTTGGCTAAGTTGTACTTGACCTCTTTTGTACTTCTCTGCATCTTTTTTAAATTGCTGTCTAATCTCACACTGATTAGAATACGTTGTTGCAGTTATGATAGTGCATAATAATGATTTGATAGAATGATAGCATAATGGAGCATGCCTGACAGATCCGAAACAACATTTATATTTTTTCTAGACTTTACCCAAAACATAGCTGCGCTACAGTATATACTGCGCCTTTGAATCCGTCGATCCAATTCAACAATGTAACAGTATAAACGAAATTCCATTTCGACAAAGACGAATGGAAATTTTGTCTTTATATATTACGTAATAGACATCGAGCAACCTACTAAATATTCATTTTATTTCCCATGGTAAAATGAGTATACTCAGATGATTATTTTCAAAATACACTACGTATACTGAGCAATGCAAAGCAGTAGCCACGCTCGATGTCACCTACTCATTATGCGGGTCACTGCGAATCAAGAGCTTATTTATTATGTTTCATGTCGTTTTATTTGGAAAAGAAATGCCAAGTTTATTTCAGCAATTAATGCATTTTCATTTTGTGTGCGAGTGCTAGGGGTCGGATTGTCGGTTCTAAAAAGAAACTGGATTAATTTTAGCCACAAGCCAATCAGCGCGAGACGTTGACATGCAATTTGCGTCATAACTCCATACAAGGAACGTAAACACCTTAATTTCACTGTGGCAAAGAAAGCACGGCAGGACTGTACCAAATGAAATTGCAACGAGTTTAGCGTCCTTCTTTGCTGTGTTTATATCAGCAAACACTCAGGAAATCTCGTGAGATGAAAGAATATTAAAAGACATTATATTTATCAGATCTGCGTAGCGTTGTTAAAAGGTCAAGAATAGCTTGCTAGTTGATGCAGGGTCTGCCCGCGATCGTATAATAAAAT
Source organism: Virgularia gustaviana (assembly GCA_025770025.1). Taxonomy (NCBI): domain Eukaryota; kingdom Metazoa; phylum Cnidaria; class Anthozoa; order Scleralcyonacea; family Virgulariidae; genus Virgularia; species Virgularia gustaviana. Next base: position 2,985 of record JAOTOK010025848.1, read on the forward strand.
CGACGTTGCGCCGTTGTTTGTATTAAACTATCATCATGCAACAACCGATAGTTCTTCGTGCCGAGACCCAGGTCGGTAGCCCACAATTTGCAATTAATTGCTGACATGGTCTAATTTGTCCGTGTAGCCTTCACTATAAAATGTATAGCTTACTTCGTATACTTCACAGTACTAGCTATGACTATGATATTATGATTATCTATGTTATATACTTAGTACACTGATTTAGTACGATTTGCTTTTCTTACATACAGAATGCTCTTCTTGCCGTCAATGCAGTCAACGACTTTGACAGCTTTGGTCCAGTAACAGAGAGGCTTGTTCAATCCATCTTCCCCTGTATCGTAAGTCTATCAGCTTGCTTGTATGTAGTCCTGTAAACAGCTCGGCCTTACATATGTCGGGTTACATACTTATAGTACGTTTTTTATCGTCATTGTCATATTTAATACGTTATACGGTGCAGACAGATAGGCCTATCTACAAAATGCAAATACATTTACTAGGGATGGTTTCCAAATTAAAATATTTCTTTGCTGATGTCCTTAATTCGTAAATTGCAAATGAACGTATAGTAATATGGCTTCTGATTTTCTTTTTATATAGTATCGTCTTTGTCACTCATTAAAATTGCATATGCCATTGACTTTTCTTTGTTTGGCTTTTGGCCGATTTTTGTGCAGCTGGGCAACGCGATTATTCTAGCATAACTCGTAGTATTTGCTGTGTATAATACATAATTATTAGCGTCGAAAAGTAAAAAAAATAGTGTGGTTGCAACACACGATCATCTTATTATTATTACTAGATGTCAAGTGCTTGGCCTCGACCGCAGGTTTATATTCACTTGCAAGTTAATATGCCAATGTAATGAATACCAGTCATGCACACATTCGGATTGTACAGCGAAACATAACCACGTTCGCTTTCACAGCTCACCATTCTAATCATGTAATATTGCAACATGAAACCGTTTAAGACTACCGAACGAACTTAATACATTTGTTCAAGGCAGCATAGTTTCCTAAATAAACACATGCCAGCTGTTAAAACTATTTATGCGACAATGTGTTTTAAATGTAGAATTTAGAGAACGTGCATTGATGTTTAATTGAGTCGATGCATGTATGGCAATGGGAAATTGTGTATAGTACATGTAGAGTGTTGATCACAAAAATAAAGTATACTTGTACATAATATGTAGGTTATTCGTCACAAAACTAAAACTATTGTAAATGTCAAGTACTGCTCACATATTAGTCAGGACAATCTGGACTGATCAATGTGGACAAATTATAGATTACTTATAAATAAAGGATTTGTGGCTAACCATAATTTTGCCTAAGTAACAAGGAGATCTTTGAATGGCTCCACTAATTCAGGCAAGGTTTTATACAAATGTTAACTTTTGTAACACTTTACAACTGGTATTTTCAACGTTTTTGGTTATGGGAACATTGATGCAACTAGAAATTTTGAGGCCAGGGGTCTAGAAAATAATTTAGGGCATTGTCAGCAAGTACAGAATACAGAGATGAGAATAGGGATAGGGATACTTGTATACTGATATGATATCCTTGCAGATTACACTACTTTGCATTTTGGCTTATGTGGAATGGAGTGCTTTCAGTATATTCCATGTCTTGCAATTGAATTTGTAACAAGGAAGTACAATCGTACAATACAGACGCGTGCGCATGCACAATTGCATATTTAAGCTCCCACAAGGATTTCCATGTCATGCATACTTTAAAAGTAAAGTGGGGACCGACAGACCGACCGACGGACAGACAACGGTTATTGTAGAGACGCGTAGCACGCGTCTAAAAATAAGGGCAGTCACTGGGTACATTCAACAGAGGGCAGGGGGCACAGACACCAGCCCCTCCCCCGTATTTGTGGCCAAGTTATTTTTCATTTGGCAGTTGAAATGCCTGACCTGCCAGTTCATATATGTGACCTGCCATACGGCATTTACATAGATGCCAAGTCTCGATCCCGGTTTGATCGGAAGTCTCCTGGTTTGCAACCTCACCTCACGTTGTTACGGTGGACTGGTGAAATCTCCTGGTATTCACTTCTGAATGACCAAACTTTCAAAATTAATGTAACATCAAATCAGTATTGTTTGGAACACCGTAGCTCTAGTAACTACTGAAAAAACAGAAGTGAACTGAGACCTTGTCACAAAGCTATAGTTGAGTTCAGAGCTGTATGAAGCTCTAGTACGAGTTTGGTAACATAACATATAACACTAGTTCGGTGAGATAAAAACCTACCTAAAGAATGCATGTGCACCTTGCCAAAGTGCATGGATGATTTATGTGTCAATAACAATGGAAAAGAGCTTTGAAAATATGGGGAACGTCAGCATTACTGTTGAGAGGATTACCAGGAACTTGCAACCCTCGGAATTAAATTCCGGGGACCAAATTCTTAAGGTGGCTCACTATAGTATAGTTTCAGGTAGTTTCAGGTATAGTATCATATAGGCAGTATTTGAAAGATAATTTCATGGCTGATTTTTAAAATAACATCTAACTTATCATCAAACATCTTAGAAATAACAAACTGTGGTTTAAGGTGGCTCAATATAGTTGTATGAAAGTTGTTGGCTGTAGGTTTCATAGGCATTATTCGGGAATGAACTCCACAGCTGATGGTCAAAACAACTATATCAAGCCACCTTAATTATCTTTAGCAACAGCAGCTATGGTAGCCATTACATTTCAAAATAACTGCCAATTACACTTTAATTGCACTTATTTCCACAATATGACTGGGGGCCCCCATTTTTTATTTCATCAAACGTTTTGTAACTATGTTTTAAATATTTAAGACAAATTTAGAAAAATTCTGTTGATCCAGTTTTTTAAATGTACTAAAACGAAAAAAATGTTTTCTGGGAATACAGAATTTTTTTAAAATTATCTTAAATATTTAACATAGTTACAAAAAGTTTGATGAAATAAGAAATGGGGGTCACTGGGCCTGTTTTGGAAATAAAGTGTAATTGGCGGCCATTTTAAAACGTCATAGTTACTATAGCAACGGTTGTTTAGGATAACTAAACCTGTTTGTTATTCTTCAGATGCTTGGCGATAGTTTGAATGTTCTTTTCACCATCAGCTGTCAAATTATCTTTCTAAATACTGCCTAGGAATCCTACAGCCAAGAACTGTCCTGAAACTTATAGCGAGCCACCTTAATGATGGATAGTATATCTCCGCCGATAGCTCAGTTGGTAGCGAAGCAGACCAGGTCAAACCCCGATCGAGTCAACTACTAAACTTGTACAGTTCACTTTTTCTCAGTGTCAGAAAGCTACTTTCTTTTTTGTCATTTGTGCAATAAAAATATGTCGGTATTATATGCCAATTAGGTAGAGCAATTATTAGTTAGGTTTTTAGTCTTCTTACAGTCTCACTGTCTTACACCACATTTGCATATAATACCGTTCATTCGAGAGCTGATGCTCCTTCTGATACGTATACAGTCCCTTATGGTCATTTCAGCCCTCCGGAGCACTACAGCCAACGGATCTCACCGGGATGTGATTGGGGAGTGGGGAGCATATAGGCCTCGATTACTTGATTGGTCTGTGCCGCCAAATCCACTTCTGAAACGCATGGCATTTTCCTGACCCGTAATTAATAATTTGCGCTATTTTCGCGTCGTGCTTCATGGTTTGGACTGTGATCATAAAGAAATCTCAGTAAGAAAACGGTTCGCAAGATTCTTGGTCCGCAGAAATAATTCCTAAATAGAAACCAAAAATGCATTGGTCTACCTTTTCAGCTTGCTAGCCAATGATATGTTTTCTGAGATAGGGTTCGATAGAGTTAGATAGACTAGAGTTAAACGGCTGTGTATCCTTAGCCTATGCTAATATGGCTGTTGAATGAGAGCGATCATATGAGGATCTAAAGGCCTAGCTAAATATATTCTGCATCAGTATTACTACAAAATTTTAAAATACGGACAACGAGTTACTTAAATGTAGGCGGACTCTGTACACAGAAATAACCTAAAGCTAAACTTATTATTTGTAAATGAAATCTCGTCAAACTGCTGGAAATACTGAATATTTAGAGTTTTAGTAAATCAAAACATGCCTTATAGGATTCACGCGCTCTCTAGCGGTTCCTTCAGACCACAATGAGAACTCCACAATATCCACTAATACGGTCGCTCTGGTGCATGAGAGATGGAGGTCGGTTGGAGAGCAGTGTTGCAGAGGTGTTTTACGTGCCTATACAGGGTTTTTTCTTCTGTTGACAAGTCGTAACCGTACTGTTTGTTGATCTGTCCTATTGGGACGCTTGGGCCCTATTTCGTCAAGCATTCCAGTATTCTTTTCGATAAATGTAAAGGAACGATTATCTTCATTTCCCGTTTTTATCAGTGCCTTCATGGTAAAGGATATAATATGGTCGTCGCCCAGCTGTAACATTCCTCTTATTTTGTGGAAAGTGTTCAGTTTATTTCCCTTCACTGTGGTCCCATGCATGTATGTCTGAAAACCAACTATTGCCTATGGCCCTTTGTTTCCGAGTAAAGAAGTATTATGAATAAAATAGACCCATGGAATTTTCTTAAAGTATGTTCTTTCAAACAAATAGTGTTTACTTCGATACACCTATGAGTTGTCATGATCGAAACATGGGTCTGGAGCGACCTTTGGGTTGTCGCATTCTCCAGCATGACGTAACCCTTGCTACATAATGTTTCCATTTAGGTGAAACTGGTAGGTTTTGTTCTAAATCCAGTAACAAAGCAATTTGAATATACCTCTCAAGTAAAAGATGGAACGTCTCAAAAACATGTGATGATACCATCGACAAGGTACTACGTTCATTTCCCACTTGTTTATATGTTTATATATGCTATTACATTAAATAACAATAAAAACACACTCTCCTCTCGTTGTACCAAACGTTTGTTGTGTTCCAAACAGTATAATAATGTTGTTTAATTCACTGCGTGTTGTTCTTGTCTTTTGAATCGAAAATTATCTCTAAAACAACGTGATTCTATTATATTAAAATAATGCTGAAACTGCATTTTAAGGAATGGATTACAAAAGAAGATTTGGTCCAGCCATGGTCTTTGTAGAGGAGATCCTTTGTTGGACGTCGTTCCAGAAGCTCTGTTTCCATTACCAGATGGCAACAATGGTCAGTTTCTAATTCTAAATTATTTCAAAATAGATGTAAACTCGCATAATCGTATTGAAAAAAATAGTTCTTTGTAAGCAGACGTAAATTATAAGCCAAAAGCTAAAAGGTTGTAAACTACCAATTGTGTGAAAAATATACATGTATCTGACTTATCCAGCGAAAGCCCTTCATCATCGCGAATGACTAAAGGCGTTCGCTCGACATGTCAGCTATTTTTCACACTTCTGACAGTTCACCGCCTTTTCGCTTTTGGCTTACAATCTTTTATTTGCCGCGCTGGGCGTGGTTCTCTTTACTCAACGTTATCTAAGGATACGATCTTAATCACGTAATTAAAAAAGACTAACTAAAGGCTCGTGATGACAGCAAAATGTGACGAGCAAATGTAGCGGCCTTTGTAGAATGACTCGTATCGACAATGGAGGAGGAGGGAAAACGCAGAAACGTTTTCCAGTAGCGACTGTTAATAAATGTTAATATTTCCCCTTGATATGTTTCGTAAAATGAAAATGTGGAGCTTTATAATTGTATGACATGCAGCCGTGTCTAATTTCCGAGAAAATTCAAAAAAGTAGACAAGAATGAACACATGGAGACAGCTACAGTCCCCTACCAACCAGCCTGAACATCGTCATTTCACCAAAATTGTCAGATAGAACAAATTACCATTTGATGAAAAATCAATAGTTATGAATGGTTTGGTCAATTCTGCAGTGCATGTAACTACGCACTATAATGCGCATAGGGCTTGCGCCATACATGTCCGATATACTCATCTACTGTCAGGTTGTAAAAGAGGTTGTCGGACGGTGTCAGATAGCCATGCCTTCTCTCCTGTCAGACGCCCTCAGGTCGTGTCAGATGGTCAGATGGTATGAGTTGTTACATATTATTGTGATGTGGCGTTCTTAATTAAACAACAATACTTCAAATAATGTTACATATTATTGTGATGCGCCGTTCTTAAACAACAATACTTCAAATGTTACATATTATTGTGATATGCGTCGTTCTTAAACAAAGACCTGACCACCGTCTGACAATCCGACAACCTGACGCCATCTTCACCATCTAAAGGGCCTAACCGGCGCTTGCCCGATACCAACAGACACGGACCAACAAAGACCTGACCACCGTCTGGCCACCTTGCGACCTGACAACGTCTTCACCATCTGACGGGCCTAACTGGCACATGCCCGATACCAACAGACACGGACCAACAAAGACCTGACCACCGTCTGACCATCTGACGACCTGACACCATCTTCACTATCTGACAGGCCTCACCGACACATGCCCGATACCAACAGACACGAACCAAAAAAAGACATGACCACCGTCTGACCATCTTACCACAGTGCCACCCAGGACGTGTACCCATCTAACAGCCATCTGACTCAGCCCGACGCCAACTTTCACAATCTGACAGGAGATGGGTGTATCGGACAGTAGTCGCTTGCGCGCATGCATAATTTTTAGAGGAGTGGTATATTATGTATTTTAACTATTTAATTGGCATTCTGGGAAATTTAAAATCTCCTACGTATACTATTCATTTTACCCTCCAACACCACAAAATTGTACTCTGCGCCAGCTGGCGGGCTCCTGAAAAAAAACAACCGAAAAAAAGGTTAAAAACTGATTCAGTAGCTCCCGGAGAGAGTACATATATAGTATATAGTGTACCAATGTGTTCCTAAGTACGACGATATGTGTTTTCTCAATGACTATAATCGCTTTGAACGATTTAATGTTATCTTGCCCTTCAATTGATATGTCGGTTCGCGGTGGTCTTGCTGGTCTAAATCCTTGCTTTCCTCGTGCTAAAACGAAAACAGATCCACGAAATTCACCTCTTTGCTCATTTTCAATGTTAATCTAAATCCTTATGCAATGCTAAGTTACGAAAATAAAAATATTCCTTACCTATCCTTTCCAGTGTATTTTTGGCCAGTTGCTGACGACGACAAAAACCTGGTTGCTTTATTTCTGGTAAGCAAAATGGTTCAACTGTTATTATTAATAATATCAAAAATTAAAATTACTGTTTACTGCCTTTCATTTTGAGTAACAATTCATTAGTTAAGATTACAAGGATTTAAATATAGTTTGTTACTTACGCTAAGCTGCTGTCGCTATAATGGCAATAGTGTTGTTCCAAGATGGCCGCCAATCAGCGTTTTTTACTATTTAGTCCTGCTTCCCCAAAGTAACTCTTACTAAGATGTTTGTTCTGCATGATAACTGGATATAAAGCTATATTTGACTGGTCGTTAGTACTGTGCCCGTAAATGCTCTCATATATTATACCTGGATTCTCAGCTGCGCTGTGAATCTGCACGTAACTGCTCAGGCGTTTTGTAATGAAGCCCTCAATTGTTTAGATTCTTACGTCCAAAAAGCTGTCCGAAGAACAATTAATACAACTTGATTTTTTCGAGAAGCAGGTATGTTCTTTGCTGTGCACGATCATGGTTTACGTTTTCACCACATAATGTATACGGGTATAATGGCGTTTGCCATGCAGTTTATAGATACACAGAATAGGACCTAGCTCGCCTAATTTACACACACTCGTACTATCGCGTAGATTGGTTTTCCTACACTTCATTTATTCACTGTTAAACATAGATAAGTGCAAACTATCAGAACCTGCATAGACGACCAGGAACGCAGAGTCGGAAGAATTTTGAAGTGTTTGGTAAGATATAATTTTCTTATAATATTTTGAATCATAGAAATGAAACATACTTATATATAGCTTAAAGTACCTATAACCCCAAAATTCAAAAAATATATTATGTAAGACCAAGACGACGTTTCCGTGGACATTGGTGAATTTTTTTTTGAAATCGGACAAATAATTTCCAAGTTATTCCGGGTCACGACCGCGAGCGTGTGACGTCACGCAAGGTATCAAGTTACAAAATGAAACATGTAGTTTTAATTAAAAATACTCCCCTGTTCATTTATAGTTCTGGGTCAGTACGTTACAACGCAATTACTCGATTGTTTTATGCATCAATTTTAATTTGCTTAAGCAAGTGCTGTTAGGATTTACTATATCCTATCTTTTAAGTAGCATCACGGAAATTATTGGTTTCAGTGTGCTGCCTTTAAAACGTCAGAACATTGGAACCATTTGACCAAATTTTAAGAAAATTTCAGCAAAATTCATTAAAACATCTTGGGTTTTACGTATAATATTCGAAAACGACTCTAAAATATGAAGAACACATTTTATAATTACCCAAAAACGATGTATGCTACATGTAATTTTATGTTGAATATGTGGGTGACATTACTTATTTTAAGGCTTTAACTGTGCAGGCGTGGATGCTAAAAGTTATGGGAATTTAACAAAATGCTTGGAAAACCTGAGCTAGCTGCACTAAAACCGCCAGCAGCATGCTGAAATTTTCACTGACCCACCATATAGTTGATTGAACACGTGGCCACAACGAAGATCGGCTGGGTTAAAATATATTGTTTTTATTTTAGGTGGGATGTTTGAAAAAAGCTTTGCATTGCTTTCAGAACGAATTCTTCTTCACGTGAGTGAAAATCTCACAAACGTAAAACGTTTGGGCACTTATATAATTATAGCAGCCTCATCAGTTAATATATTAGTTGGAAACATATATTAGTTGGAAAAATTGGTATGCATTCTCAGAAACTAGTCTCAATAATGGTCTGATGTGGAAATGTATAACTAGGATTGAAAGTTATTAGTTAATAAATATTGATAGGTTACTCTGTAATATTTTCTAAAATACAGTGATGCATACCTGCTGATTCTGTGAATATTTTAAAGAACAGAAGCTTAATTGAGTTACTGGCAAAAATAAACTTTTCACTGGCAGATATATAGGGCTGGATTATAATTTTCACCCCCGCATATAATTTGTAGTTGCAACAGATCACTGAAGCAGACTCAGGTGTTATTCTGGCTGTTGATCATTCCTCCGATGAAGTTTATCATAAGGTAAGGATTTCCCTGATACTTTGTACTTGTACCATACACGCGTAAAAATCTCACATGCTTGAACAGCTTGATATCATGCTTGAACATGGTTGTGCTGGCCAGCGCGAACA
>JAOTOK010025859.1:0-23898 GCA_025770025.1 Virgularia gustaviana
ATTAAAATTCCAACGGTGGAGACTACCAAAACATGCGCACAAAACGTGCGCAGAACGGACTTGACTTCCACTTTAATGGTAGTATATACGTTATGGCATTCCTAACGCAAACGTTATTTCGAGGAAAGCCTTTTGAACATCATATATTTCCAATACACTAGAGACTGCGCAGAAATAACCTAATGCGTTCTGTGCACAAGAATTTGAAAATTATCCGGGAAAAAAAACTTGACCGATTGGAAATGACATATTATTATGCTGTATTTGTAGTATTGTGTTGTTGAACACTGTTAGTTTACAATAAAATATTACTATTATAATGTTAGGGATTCTTTGTTCACAAAACATATTGCTATTATGTTGTTTAAGACTCCTCATTCACAAAAATATGCCTTTTCCAGGAACATCTATTTGCTATGTTATAAAATATTGTTATCCTTTTCCAGGAACATCTATTTGCTATGTTATATTGTTATCCTTTTCCAGCAACATCTATTTGATATATTAAAAAATATTGTAAAATGATAGGCTAATGCATGGTTTTTACACGTAAGGGTTTCAAGGTTTAATAGCAGTTCCAGAATTGTGTTTTCTCTACAATAGAAAAAAGCTACTCTTCCAATTAATCCTGTTAGGTCCATTTTCTTCGAGGTCCATTAACATGACCTAATATACATTTTGTTTTTAATTTTTTCTCATAAACTTGTTGAATAACCTTGTGTTGACCTTGTTAAACCGTGTTTTAATTAGACCAGTGAAATATTCTATTAAGAGGAAACATTTCGTCTAACTCATTCAATTAGCTATTTTCAAAACATGTTTTCCACGTTGCTATATATGTGCTAGGTGCTCCAAGCTGTTATACATATGTTTATTATTATACTTAAGTGTTGCGTCTTACCGTTTTATTTTCAAAGGTCAAACACCACAACAAAGTAAGGTCCCGTTTTGATTATTACTTGCATGGTTTTTTTATCATCTAGAAATCCTTCTGTAGTGAGGAATTCCATGCATGTTGTCGTATTGCCGTTGTTTAGAGATTTATCATGTATGATGCAGCGAGTTCTGTTGGACGTGATTTAAGAAATGGTTGACCTTTAGTTGTTGCGAGAAAAGAAAATCTCTGTTTCTAACGGGATTCCTTTTCCTAGGACCAACTATGGTTGACATTTTAACAGTTTCTAGTAAATAGAAACCATACGGATATAATATAACGCTGTTTTAACGATTTCACAAAGATACTAGACACATCGGCTTACGATTGACCTTGACATGAATTTTCGTTGCGTCAAAATACATAGAAAACGCATCCATCAAGATTTTAGTTGTAAAACTAACATTAATATTGTCATTGGTGATTGGTCTTGTAACGATAGGCAATTTTTCGAAACCCTGTAAGTACGGAAGTGCTGCACATAAAAATAATGACCTCTAAACTTTCGAGCAAAAATTACTTTATATAAAAAGCGCTAAAAAGCGCCTTTTGCGTGCTAGGTTTTGGAGGAGTGCCGGATGTTTAGGAGGCTTTGCCACTCCACCCAGAAAGGAAAGTTTCCGTAAAGTAACTTTTTTAACAAAATTGGCAAGCTTCAGAAATGATGTTGATCTGAAGAAGCGCTAAAAACGGCCTTTTTGCGTGCTAGTTTTTTGAGGAGTGCCAGATGTTTTGGAGGCTTCGCCATGCACTCCACCCAGAAAGGAACGTTTCCGTAAAGTAACTTTTTTTAACAAAATTGGCAAGCTTCAGAAATGTTGATCTGAAAAAGCGCTAAAAACGGCCTTTTCGCGTGCTAGTTTTTTGAGGAGATGTTTAGGAAGCTTAATTGCCACTCCACCCGAGAAAGGAAATTTTCCGTAAACTAACTTTTGCACAAAATTGGCAAGCTTCGTAAATTTGTATTTGAGAAAGCGCTAAAAACAGCCTATTCGCGTGCTAGTTTTCAGAGGAGCGCCGGATGTTTAGGAGGCTTTGCCACTCCACCCGAGAGAGGAAATTTCCTGTGAATTAGTCACTGTAAAATTTAATAGTGATTACATGTTTTACACCTAATTGCGGTTCGCGGTTGCTTTAATCTTTATTACAGCCTTGCCACGATAGGCATAGCTAAGTTTGCTCTGACGATTTGCGCTCTCCCAGTTAGACTTAATATTGGTCATTGGTAACGTGTCACAAGAGCTTCTTTTAGGAAACGAAAACTTGAATTACAATCACGTTTCTCTTCCATACTTCTACATTTCAAGCTTCTAATTATAGGCTAAGTTTAGAAACAGAAAATTTCCTCTCAAGTAGCTACACCCATCTATCTGTTAACAAATATGAATTCCACGAAATGCCAATATTCAACACATAGGTTTTCGTGACTTTTCAAAATATTATCCAATGGTGCAAAAAGCTTTTGGCGCTCTTAAATATTTATTTTTGATAAGTATACAGCAATATGTAAGTGTCAACAGATGCTTTAATTAACACCTAAACCAGAGTAGTTGATATAACTTTGTTTTTATACTATCAACACAATACTGACTTAACATACATTTTCGTATAATACTTAAAAATGGTCATTCCTAATTTTGCTATTATAATAAATCCGTGCAGTGAATGTTGTACTATATTGATATGAAGTTGATAAATTATTGCTAAAAAACTGGTTTAAAAGGTAGGCATGGGAATGCATTACCCTTATTAGATTACCCTTATAAATAATAACAAAATTTCTGAAAGCAACTCTATAATTTAGTTGTGGAAGATTAGGTTTACATTTGAAAGGCTTGCCGTTTATGAAAATTGGGATAAGTGCATTCGTTGTGGGTATGGGTATAACAATTAGGACAACGAAAATAGTTGGCAATGTTTTTATTTATTTTTTATTTAATTAACTTGCAACAATTATGTGGAACTTATAAAAGTTTTTGATAGAAATGAAAATCCCGAGTGATTTGCCTTGTTGTTGCGATATGGCCAGAATTAGATTCGTTTGATTATCCTAAAACACTCATTAATGATTGATGAGTATTTTAGCCTATTAACTCGTCGATAATAAATCACCCAGAGAAACATTATATCTGATAAACGACAATCTCATTAGTATTCCCTTATCAAAAGAGCTTTTGCAGCGAGCTAAATCGAAGACTTTTCATTCAATGCACCTTATTATACTGGTCTCAGCGATTTTGAGCTGTACGTGAAACTCTGGCGTAAATCTCTGAATAGCGTTTTGAGGTTCTTGCAATTATTAACTTAATCTAAGTCATGCTTCCCCTTGAGTAGCATTTCAGCATAGCGTGACCCATTATTTTCATTACTGGTTTCTTATAAAAGGTTTTCACACTGCCTTTCCGTAAAATCTGCCAAATATGTGCCAACATGGAAGTGTCAACATATATTTGAATTATCCCTTCAATAAGAATACTTCTAGTTTCCTGTCAATACAATTAAAAGTGGTGAGACTAAAAGATTCGTGCATTAACTACTTGAAAACGATTCTCAGTACTCTATTGTGTACAAGTGTTGTTTTGCACGTGCGTAAATGCACTATGCCAGATTAACTATAGATCGGCCACTAGGATTCTGAAATGTACACTGTGGAAACTTTAATATTTTAGAAAAACAACATTACGCAAATGACTTTTGGTCAAAAACCACGATTTCCCCACATCTTCCATTTCAATGCTTTAAAGCAGGAAGTGGCCTGTGACATAGCCCTTTCACAATCCGATGACAGATACTCAATTTTCTTTAATAAACCTTCTCTTTATGTTTTTTCAAATTATCGTGAAAATCGATAGCTATGTAACCAAGGTGGACAAGAGCATGGAATGTAGTCAGCGCTATTTTGCTATGTGAATTCGTTTTCGCGCAGATATAATTGCATAATCTTAATATCATCGTGCAATGAGATTAGCAGAACGTTATTTAAGGGCAGTTTTAACAGTCACTCTGTGGTAGGCCTTGAATTGACCTCAGCTACGTAACGTGACACTGAAGAGCTACAATATACAGAAAATGCAAGGTGAAGGTATAGGATTAATTTTTTCGGGGAATTTTTTGGGGGATAGGAGGTATTCCCGGGAAATCTTTGGGTTTTTTGGGGTTTTGAAAATTAGCATTTTCTGTATTTAGCTATATGTATTTCTGTATTTACAAGTAAAAACTGCACAACATGAGAAGTGTATATACATTGCTGTATATTTTTAATCTGGAAGCGACGACAAGTCTGTATACTCTGAACACTGACAAAAAACGGCTACTTTACAGTTAATTGTTTTTACAAAACGATGCACGCTCTGTATCATTGTATCCACTGTTACAAGCGATACCCTGCATGGGGTATATGTGCATGTATGCTGCAATAGAACCGAAATTCTGTAAATTAGTAAAACACGAAGTTAAAGTGTATATGAAACGAGAGTTATTATTGTCCTACCTGAAAGATCTGTTGAAGTTATTTTGTAAGTTATTTTACAGTTTTTCGTTTACTTGCTTCGTTGTTGCGCTATTTCAGTTTGTTTACAACGCGTAAAGGTTTCTACGTCATACATTCATGAATAATGAGTTGACAATTAAAGAAGCTTAGATATCTGGATTCAGACCCTGTCTGCTGTATTGTGGTGCTAATAAAACTGAATAAGAATTTGAAAGTCGTTTTAGTTGGTAATGAGAGGCAAACTAGACTCTCTTTGTCAACTCATTATGCATGAATGTATGACGTAGAAACCTTTACGCGTTCTAAACAAACTGAAATAACTCAACAACGAAGCAAGTAAACGAAAAACTGTAAAATAACATACAAAACAATTTTAAGGGATCTTTAAGATAAGACAATGGTAATTTTCGTTTCATCTACACTTTAAATTAGCCAGAATGTAAATTTTATGTAAATAGGATGTAAAAAGACTATACCTGTACATACTATATGTTTGGCGAGGTAACCAAAATTATACGACACAAAGATTGTTTTGTACAATTTACGTACACATTTATGACAGCTAGATTGTATATCATCTGTTAGGAAATCGTCGATTTATATGCGAAAATCTGTATCAGGAGAAATAGGGTTACATATTTCTCTTCAGCCCACATTTACTGCTGTGAATAAATAATGCCGGTCCCTTAGAAGCTTAGAAATTAGTGCGATTAAGCTTTACGTAAAACAAAACAAATTTGTATGAATGTATACATATATTGCAGTATAGCTATGTCAATTTTTATTTCATGAATTGTTTTCAAGTTTAATAATATTTAAAGAAAGATTTGTGTTGCGCGTGGAAACTATAAAAATATTATCTCAGAACAATTTAAATAGAAATGCGAATCAAAGTAAGATAACAGTGCTCTGGTGAAGTATAAAAAAATCCACTTATTTTCCACTTAAAATAGCGTTATTACAACTATATATAAATCGATAAATTGGCAAGAGGGCTCGCCTCTACAGCAACCACAAGGAACAACAAAAGCTAAAGTACGATATTATAAATGGATTCTATTATAAAATACTAGTTGTGTGTGGTCATGAGATCAGATAGGATTGCTACGAATGAATCACTCACTGTCTTAACCAGCAACGTGCACTTCATCACGTCTGCTAATTTAAGCAAGCAACATTAATGGTGATCTTTATCAATTAACGTATCATAATCGCGTGCGGAATTGACTCTAACCTACAAACATTAACATGCACGTTGGGTATTACCATACTCTACGAGAATAGGAGTAAGCGTAGGCGTTGTGTCTTAATTTATGCTCTTATCATGCAATATCAGTCAAAACAAGATTTTGTCTTTGCACGACAAATTGTCTTGCAATTTTTAGACCGTGTGGGAAACTTATGTCGAAATTTTGAAGTAATATATTTTCAACACATCGTTCTAGAACTTCATTTCTATATACGGAGCTGTTTTACAATACGAGGAACATGCAGCTGTGTTTTCTAACCAACAATTCCCCGTATTTTAAGTAGTCTCTAGCTTTTTTAGTTCAACGATGCTTACTAGCTTCTCAATCAAACCAATGTTTGACTAGAATGAATAAATTTGGCTGGTACTAGAAGGAAATTACTAAATTACTGCCAATGGCTGCAAGAACTATTTGTCAAATTGCATTTCCAGATACCCATGTTTTATAGCAGTTTTATCTTCATGCACAGCCGAAATGGCTGTTCGCCGCTAGTAAATATATTTGCATAAATAACGAGAGCACATCGTGCTGCCAAGTGATATTACTGTTCTATAGCAAGTGTAGTATAAGAGGTCTGGTAATGCATTTAGTGGATAAATATATGCGCGTGAGAGAGGGCCTTCGTTGTGAAACAGCACATCTGACACAGTATTTTCGTTTACAAGGTCTTGGTGCACACGCGACCACTTGTAAACTGAAGCACCTTCTCAAGTGTTGGCATATTTTAGCTGTACTTCCTGGTAGAGTTTTGGACAATCTGCTTAACGACTACATTAACCACTCAATGCGTCTCATCAAAGCTTTGGCTTTTTTGACTGCAGTGACATGAAAATCTCATGGGACGCTTAGGCAAAACATGGTTTGCATGTTCGCTCTATAGACTAAAAGCCAAAACATCTGCTGGTGAACTGGAAGACGTGTATCGTGACACTTTTTAGGCAAAAGTCTGTCCTCCCAACCCACACGTCTTAATATATTAAACCATTGTATTTCCACATAGTTCGAGTTCAACTTTGGAGAATTTTCTGGTTGAGCCAGTCGTATTCACCCCACAGTCCGTTCCACAACTTACTTCACTGTCCTAGAGTAAACTTTACTCAAAGATAAAGCCTGCCGCACACTATAGGACTATACTGCTTAGCTGGCTGTCCTTTTTCATGGAACTAATGTGTTCATCTTTGTTAACCAAACATATTTCGATAGTTACTTATCATTGCTTGTTCGGCTCGATTTTGTTCACAAAAATTGGAATCTGCAAAAGCACATGGCTTCAATGTGAAGCAGGCTTAAGCTAAATTAGGTCCATACTCATGCAGATAGGATATCAACAACTGCTCGACAAGCAAGATATACCTAGAATTTTCTCCATTTCACTATAGTTCATGGTTTTACTAACCTAGGGGATTTAATTAACCGACCTCAGATGGTTTCAGAACTTTCTAGTGGTCCATATAGCAGTTCTATTTCCCACAACTGGTTTTGTTATGGTTACTCTTCGTTCTAATCCATGAATAAGCAATCCAACCTTTTGATGACGCATGCCTGCAGTAAAAACCCGATGGGACCAAAATTCTCCTTCGTTTTTATCCGATGTCCATTTACAACAACCAGGCTCCACTGGTGGTTGCAATACACCCCCCGTAATCCCCGATCAAAAATCTAACAACTGTGCATAATTATGGCCAGTTTGGGCTCGAAATTTCTGCATGCAGTTAGCCTCCAAGACTGTTGAATACTGAAATTTAACCTAGTTTCTCGTAAGACTAAAGATACTGTCTCAGTAGCAGTTTGAACTTAGTGCACGACAAATAAAATCATCTGGCGTAATTGGATAGAGCAGCTAATATATTTTTGTGACTAAAAACGATAAAACACAAAGAATCAAATATAGGAATTAACCGGGGAATGGTTTTGGAGATATTTAGCTTAAATATTCGCTGAATGGGATTCAAGTGCTGTGCATGAGCTAGGGCATCCACTGCATGCATTGTTATTTTCTGAATGCCGAAATTTTCAACCGAGCAAGTGTAGGTAGAATTATTAGGTAAGACATAATTTAGTAGATAGTATATAAATTGGTGATATGGTAATTTATACTGGAAAAGGTGAAAGAAATGGTTTAAACCCTAGCTCTGTTATCTTCTCTATGTTGAGGTCTGATTGGTGCGAGAGCCAGACGAATTCTTCTAGATAATTCTTAGTTGTTTGTACAAATGGTGATAACTACAAACATTGGATTGTCGCAGCGGCAGGGAGCTGTAATTATTACCATAGCAACAATTAAGTTTGAAACCCGTTCTCTGGCGAGCTTCTGGAAAATGTTCACTTCCTTTATCTAAATACTTCTTTATTAACGTTTCCAGGCTTCAAGCGGTGTTGGCAAAACTTTGACAGATAAGGTTAAAATATGTTGACCATCATATGGTATAGAGAACACGTGCAAGTTCAAATAGACACTTTTGAGATTGAGATTAATGTTTACAATATGAAGTAAGCTAAGCAATAAATTAATAGTAAAGTATTATTAAGAGGTATGGCATTGATGATGCGAGGATCTGAGAAAATCTACATGTTCCCTGTTGAAACATTAGACTCATACAATTTTTTTCATGATGCAAGTATTGTGTTGCTAGTATTAGAGTTGTATATATATATATATATACATTGGGTTGTATATTTAGGGTGTTGATTCTTTATTATAATTGTGCTAATCTATTTATCAAAACTATATACCCAGCTCAATCCTATGCCCATCCCCAATTAACCAATCCTTGTCCTCAATGTTAACCTATAGTCTCAAACCAAAGGGTGGTTTCAACCCGGCGATCTTTCTTAGTGTTTTTCGTCTCGAATACCTGAACCCATGATATGATAATATAACAATTGGATCACATTGAAATTCTTGGATTGTGTCTCTTCAATACACATGCATGGACGTATTATTTTTAATAAATGGATATATCTGTTGATTATAGGTACCAGGTATTCGTAAAGCACTTCTCGAAAAGTGGATTAGTAATTAGTAAATAGATAACGTCGACCCAACTCGACTGCGTGTTTTACTTAAATGTTGGTATTATACTTTGTACCTTATCATCGTATAATATTCTTCTTAGTTCTAGAGAATACTCTATATTATTCTGGAGACTTGATATGTTAAAGACTTTCCTAAACCTAAATTCCACCGTTTTCCTTTCATTATAATATAGACTGTATTAGTATTTCTGTAAATTCTTCAAGTAGTTTCAATTCTTTTATGATTGTCCATGTGGGAGGTCTGTTGAAAAACAAGTAATTCGCCGGATCCGTTGCTCACAAAGATTATTTATACTACCGTGTAAGTTCATGTCTCTCGTTATTTGTTCGGAAATTCGTTTTGTCATTTTGCCGGTTTAGTTGCCAAGTCGACAGTTGAAAGCTCACCCATGAAGTTGTCTTCGCGAAATGAACTTCTGTTTATATTTGCAGAAAGCACTGGAATGACGTAGCTAATTAAATTATTAAAAACAAACAAAATGTGAGCGTTGTGGATAATTTCAAGAATTAATACTTTCCTTATCCACTTAATCTCACAGCCTTGTTTACTTATCAAAAGTAGCCTGAAAAAGACAGGAATGTTGGTTAAGTTTAAGTACACAAGGATTCATAAAAGTTCGATATCGTAAGGGCAATTTAATTTTTATACTAGTAATTTCCCGCCAAAATCGGACCCTGAATAATGTTATCTGAACACTATTGCCTAGATATAGTGAGCCGACCATGTATGATGCGGACCGATTACCCCATCAACATCAGCCTCAATTATGAAAACCACTTGTCCCGCGACCTACGTTTGTTGCATTGCGATTCATTTAGCCAAAACCCTGAACTTTTAGCATTCCATCAGACAAGAAAAGTTGTATCTTTACATCTCTTAACTCAACCTGCTTATATAAATTTGATTATCATTTTTTAAATAAGCTGATGCACGTCTATAAAGTTATAATAATGTTAATTAGGATAATTACTTCTTGTCTATTATTGAACAAATTGTAGCTTTATAAATCATGACAACGATTACACAAATGATGCTTGTTTTTTGGCAAAAGGTACATACCTCAGTCTGGCTTATAAAATCTTGATGATTCTAGAACCCTGGACGTAAAGTTCTTGTTTTTTTTTGCCATCCGTTGCATGGTGTTCCCGGACCGTTGTCAAGCTTACAAGTAAAGCAAGCTACTCAGTAGATGTCTTAACACATGCAGTGATATTACGTACGAACTTGGTAAAGCGGAAATACAAATTTCCTGATCGTTCGTGTTTGTATTTGCCTTTGAATTTCACGTGATACCAGATCATTTCACCAGAAAGTGCAGTCTAAATTGTTTAAAATCCTTTGGATCTGGTCCATTCCTAATAGATCCTATAGATGATAATATGTTGTGTGACATATAGCTATTACTGATGTACGCCGATGAATTTACCATTTTGTCGAATAAGGCAACGTCAAATTAAAAACAACGAAGATAATCATAATCAATGATCAATTGGATCAATATATTTTCAGTTTTCATTACTGTATTAACTACATACAATTGCTTATTAAAATTGTCTATACTTGAAGTATTTTGAATAACGTTTCAATTGATTCATTGCTATGAATACAACACTTAATGAATTTAGAATCCGCGTTGCACTACTAAATAGATTTTAATCTAATCATTTAAACGCAGAAATTAACCCTCTCATATCCAGTATCACCATCTGGATTAAAACAAAGCATCTTGATTGGATATATCTATTATAAAATTCATAAATAATCATACATAATGCATGGAGACAAAATAATACATCTTTAATCTGTGCCTGAATGCGCTATTATAGAACTGTCTTTTTTCGGAAAGTTTAATCACAATTTTCTTTTTGAAATGTTAATGTGTATTACTGAATGATCTTTTTGAGCTGGTTTGATAAAACCGGTGTGTGAGCGCCGTACACCTATAGATGCTTGATCGTGCTTTGCTGCTGTCTGTGGTTTGCTACTAGATACTTACGCCCCGCCGACTGGAACGCAACGCCAAACGCCCCGCTAAGGAACTGGGACGAGGCGTTACCGACGTGATTGGGTGGTTACTATGACCTGAGCTATTGCAAAGGTGCAATGGTGCAACGGAACAGATGGCGAGAATTCTTGTCACTGTTTGTGAAGCGCTGAATTTAAAATTATCAATGTAAAATATGAGTAGATACAGAACATTGCCTCGAAAGTATAGCGCTCAACTTACTTGACTATTTGAAAATATTTTTAATGCGCATGCTCACACCACGAGAACCGGGAGTGGTGACGAAATTCCCGTTGCCGTTGCGTTGTGGTCCCCGGGACGTAAGGTCCATAGTATCGTCTAGATACCAAAGCACACTATGGCCAATTATCGGCAAATTTACATCTTGTATGGTTATGCGGCCTCGGGCATCTGATGTTCGTTTGCAAATTGGGGTTTAAATGAAACTTTAAAGTAGAGAAATTTGGCGTACTTTCAGAGAGTTTAGGAAAAAGGTTTTCTAGCTTAATTCTATTTAAATCTAGCATTTCTGATAGTAGTGTCTTCTTGGTCAATCAATAATAATCTTGGTCTTCATGCTGGTAGGCGATGTCTTAGCTGTTACGTCACATTGATTTGATTATTTTGCAAGTGGCCCAAATATCATCATTTGTAATATTACATCATTCGCAGACCACTTCAGTTATTTCAAGTATCATGATATTTGCCACTAGGAGTATTGTTTTTTGTATATTTCCCCATGTTTGCCTTGTGTATTACTAAGTGGCAAATTTAACGTGTAGGACTTATAAGAATTGGTTTAAAACCAAAGAAAAAACCTTAAGAAATGTAAAGAACATGTATAAAAAATAATAGCATTGGAATAAGCGAGAAACCGTTAGGTTTGTTTTTTAAGAGAAGAGGTGTGCGTTTAACAACACATTAAAATATATCTTCGTTATGAAACTGAGAGGGGAAATTTCCAATGCGTCATAGTTGCTCCAAAAATAGGAAGAGAATGTAAGAGGAACTATATTCAAGTCGTGGTCGTGGAAATAAATTCTGTAATTGTTGCATGGGCGTGTTGACTGATGGCCCGAGGGCTAGGTGTTACATTCCAGCCGCGCCACCCCCACAACCTGATAACGAATACAAACAAAATACAAACAGTAACGATCCAGGATCAGAATCAGAAAATAGCGATTAAATATTCAAAATTAGCGATTTATTACAGGTTTCGGTTAGATCTCACAAAGGCAACAAGCAGTGGCGTAGCCAGCCCGACTATTTGGTCATGCTATGCAAATTTGTTCTCATTACCATTTATTCATTTCTTTAGAAATCTTTTGTGTTTACAGTCCATGAACATAGAAAAATTTGCATAGCATGACCAAAATCGTCGGGCTGGCTACGCCACTGGCAACAAGCCCAAAGTGTCATATGAAAATTATATCATTTTTGAATGTTAATTGATACAACTGGTTATATTTCAGATCAATTTTTTTGAAGAGCTTATAATATATAGAATTTCTTAGAGTAGAAGTGTTCTTGAGACGTCAGTTTTTAGCGTAATGCATGTTTTTCTAAAATTAGCTTTTTAGTATATAGCAGAGTCACAGCGTCAAGCACCATTTTGAAAAGTATTTATTCTCCAGGAAGTTTGTTTGCGAAAATTAATGTTTACATTGAAATATATATACAGTAGTTGACAGTGCCTGGCCCTAGTCTATAGTCTCTGACGACATATTATTGACAGAAACGGTTTAGCACACAAGTGTTAATTTTTAACCCCAAGAATTATGAAAATAGTGTAGCATACTGCAACAATTAAATTAAAAAACAGGCATTATCCAACATTTTGTGAATCTTGAAATAAGGTGAATTAAGCAATGCTTAATTTTATGCTTAATTTGCACATTATGTGCATCAAGTATATAGTTTCTTTCGAAATACCTTAGGTATAGACTTCAGCACCATAAAGTAAGACAATAAAACCATTCAGTCGTGCTTATTTGAAAGTAGTTTAGTCCTGTTGAAATAGTTTGGTATAAAGTTGGTAATAATGTGTTATTGAATAACTATTTCTTCTTAGAAAACTATGAGATTAGAGTTAATAGCCTAATAGAGTGTTTTCTTCAGATCTGCAGGGAAAGCGTTAAGTTTTCATGAGAATCTCTCGCTTGCATTTAATACGGGTAATAACTTCACTGGTAATAACTTGTTTTTAATCCCGATTGACTCGATGGGTAAATTGGTGGAGATCGTCCTGTATCCCGAGGGTGCGGGTTTAAATACCGCTTGCGTTCACAGGATGACTTTCTCTCAGTGTCAAAAAGTTAGTTTCTCTGATAGATCTGATATGTTGAAGATCTTGAAATTTATAAACGGTCATTGATATAATATCATTTTGATGCAATGACGTATATAACAAGCGACAACACCGGATGCGATATCTTGTTGATATACTTTGTTTGAGAAAGAAAGCTCTGCTAACAAGTGTACCGCCACTGGTCGTAGGAATACCGCGAGCTATTTTTAACAACAAATTGCTGGGTCGATGAGTCAGTTATGCCAGACATGCTAACCAGAAAACTCATGAAAGAGTATGTATTTCCTCTTAAATACCAAGGCCCTATTGATATTGCTTCGTTGGAAACAAAAATCAATACGTATATTTCCGGTTGGGAACATCGTGTCATGTCGTATCCTGAGATATATTTGGTAAGCCGATCAGGAAAATTCGCCGCTCACGCCATGGCATGAGTTGGATTTGTTAAAATATGTTTGAATTATACCATGAAGCATTAAGAAATACAATATTTTCCAGTTCTCATTGAAATATTTGATGAAATAAAAATCGTATATTATGCTTTATTCAATTATTAGTCCGCAAAAGAAAAGTCCATGAATGTTTAGAAAATTCTCATCTTCACTCGACTGACAGCTTTCTTAAATAATATCGTTTTCCTATAATCTTCATATTGTCATACAAAGAAATTCGCATGTTTGATGAGAATTTGTGAATACCTACTGCTAAATCGTCGTCATTTGCATAAACTTTAGTCGCAAGTTCAGTCAAAAGCCCTGTTTACATTAGCAATTTTCACGATGATTTTTTCCCTACTTTATTACTTTATTATTACTTCGTGAAAATTAATATATTAATGTTTGTGATTTGTCGCTATTTGCTAATTCCATGTAGCAGTCTTCACTACATGGCGTTAAACTTCTGCACCAAGCTAAACCAATTACTGGCTTACTACGCAACTCATGATAGACAAGGAGTTGGGGAGCTGTTTACGTTGGACAAATGATCTCTCGAGTGAGTAGGTGACACCATGCAAACCCTCTAAAGAATTTACGTGTAGCTATACATCGTGTTGATGGACGGAAGTGACAAAAAAGCCATCAATTTGTGAGTTATTCGCAAATAGTCACTTCGTTCGTCATCAATATGACAAAAAGCAGTGCAAACCATCATTTATAGCCCTTTTCTGTTCCCATTGCTTTCGACTGATTTTACTCTACCTGGCATACAACACCTATAAATATTGTACTCGGTCAAACAGCTGAACTCTGCATTCTGGAATGATAGCACTGAAGTTGTATATATTGCATGATTAATTCTTATTTGTGTACGAATCGCCTTACACCAAATATTGTATCGTACTATTTGAACATTGCATGTTCTCCGACTGCATAGCTACCTAACAGAGACATTCACTTTGACGTTCACGCCTTCACGGTAAACCACAGACGGGAAAAGGCAAACTTCGTGGCGCATTTGAAGTTCATCTTGAGCATACTCTACTAGTTTTGCTCTACTAGTTTTGAACAACAAGCCGTCGAACTATAAACGGTTCTTGTTGATTTTAATGTTTGTCGTTTATGATTGGCAAATTGAATTGCTAAAGGTTGTGCATTTTCAAAATTTTACCACAAATGTCACAAATGGTGTTCTTTACGTATAGCCTTTCATAAATATATTGGCTTCTTGCATAATTTACTTCAGTGACATCATGGTTAAATCAAATTGCATTTTTTGTGATCAAAGTAACTTTATCCATTTGGGGGTGTAAAGCAAGATTTATATCTGTAACATTTATATCAACCTATTTCAACCATTTCTATAAATTTGTTTAAGTCACAGGCAATTATACTTGTTTATGCAGTGGTTTTAAGTGATGTTGATTATGTGTGATCTTATTTAATGGTTCGAGTGAAAACTGACTCCTATGAATGAACTACGAAGATGTGTCAGCTCTCTTACATCTCAGTTTTCTTAATTGAATGTTGAGTGTAACTAAACTAGGCTTTGCCTGTTTTTATCTTCATGATTTGTTGATAGATATGGGTGATATATTCCTGCCATTCACTATGTTTACGTGTATAAGCTCTTTAAAAGTATTTTCACTTTTGTATACTTGAATTAAACCTATCGACAAAGACTATCACCACACGTCAGTTATGAACAGCTTACAGACCCATAATACTATACTAGAGATAGTCGTTCTTCGCCTAAGGAAGGTGTTGACTGGCTAGGATTACTAGTGTTGTCATAAACTAATGTAATCCCTGCTAATGATTTATAGTAATTCACAAAAGACGCTTGACTCGAGTTCGTAAATGGTTTATGTAATTGCACCCGATTAGTGATGTTAACGGCCATGCTGACACTTTGCTCAACGCCCAAAATAGCTCGCGTGTTAGTATAAAGTGATTAGAAAAACTTCTGTAATACGATTCTTGAAATCGTTGTTGTCGGAATTTTGTCCCAATAATTTCCAGCTTCATTTATTTTAAAAAGAGATAAAAATCACGTCCAGTTGAGATATGTAGTCACTGGTGTTATCAGGAATATGTAAGAGGATGTAGTATTATCGTGTTGCCACTCATTATAGTTTCCTTTTACTTATTCATCTACTTTTTCTGTCATCCATCAACGTTTAGTTTATGTTATGTTATTTCTTTGACTTTGCTTGTAAAGTTCGATAGTTAACAACAGTTAAAACACTAACATGAGAACTTGTAGAGTTCTATCCGGTTCATGCATGTTTCGTGTACTCCGTTAAGTAAACATCATGTACAACACTAACAATTTAATTTCGCTCTGGCCCCGGGCACTGAATTCGTCCGAACTCTTCACTGGACATCTAAGCCATCTTCTCCTGCGTTTGACGTGCAAGTGAAATTGATTTGATAATAACTTGCGTGCAAAACCTATCGACAAAAATTACTTACGGTTATTATAGTAATTAATGCAACTATATACTCCTAGAGGCACATGCGTAGCACTTTCCGTTTTGCCTCCAACAGGATTACGTCCACTACACGTGTCGGGCCGTCTGAGCCCATTCCAGGATTGAAATTAAGGATCTATGGTTTTGTAAAAAATGTGATTTCTCTCAATCAAGCTGGTATCGAAAGCAGCGTTGTACGTTTTCAGTATTTCTGTATAATCTTCACACTTTCATGACTGGTGTGGAGGCGTGCGGCACGAGAAAGACTTTTGCCTTTTAGAGTAAGCGTGGGTCGTCTTGGACTGCGAAAAATGTCAAGCTTTTTCGGACTGCGATCAGTCGTTACATGCTTGTTGAAATGAGGTAATGTGTCAAGAAAAATTTTAGTAGGCTGTTAGTCGTTTGCTATAATTAAATAATACTCTAATTCAGTTACTTATTTTCGTAATTGTGACGCAATTGATTTTTCTTGACATCTAGCTAAAGGTAGCCAAAGATCTAGACGGAAGATACCATAAGCAGATAAAAATATTACCATATATTACGATGATGTTATGATTGTTCTCCTATAAATATGTATTATAGCGATCGGCAAAAGAACGCTTCGCTACTGCCATACCATAAATATGTGTGCATTATCTCTCCTATCTTGATTTGCTATTTGCTTGGTTTGTAACTACTGACTTAATACGAAGGAACTCCCCCCCCCCCCCACTGCGTACTCCATTCTTTGTCGTAACAAACGCTATAGGATCTCTGTTGCAATACAAACAACAGTTCTATGCCTGTTATAACGCTATATTATTATATTACTATAAGCAATTATGATACATTTGCAATAAGGTATCATTATACTGAATGTCAAACAATAGCATTGGAATTATTGGTAATTCAAACAAGGTTTTCGTTTGAACTAGATTGTTATAGCTAATTACTATAATGATATTCTTTCATATATAGCTAAAGTATTATTATGTTCAAGTGATCACTTAAACATCCAGTATATTGTTGGGTTTGTTTGTTGGTCACTTGAGTATATCATTCTGATCGATATAGTGAATTTTTTATAACCAAAAAACATTTCCATTATATCTAGCAGCTTTCAATCGGACAATCTCGCTTCAATTAAACCACATTATCCGTATGCTGGTATTGAAACCTGTTGTCGCAATACCTGGATTTCCATATTTGTAGTGGACGACCACCATTTCTTGCATGTTTATTTACTATGTCTTTCATTATCGCGTTTCTGGACTTTATAAATTGCAGAGTACTCGAAATTGACAATGTATGGTTAAAAAATACCACCATTAGTTTAAATAATTGCATCAGGGCGGTCCAGAAATTAATAGGGGAACTTGAGTTTATTTCAAAGTTGTGAAAAACATTTGTTGCGACACACCACACATGACCTTGAGTAAATATTTCAGTGTCATCATATGTTTGCATAATTCAAATTCATATTTCTATGCAGTGATTGTGGAATTTCATAATGTATTCATGTATAGTCATTGCTAGACTTTTTACGGAAGAAACATTGTCTCCGTGTTAAGTTATAGCTATTCAAAACCTCTTGAGAATGCTTCCTATGGACTTTAACAACGGCCTTGTGCTAATATTGGCACACAAAGCAATTGATCCATTTGCCTCACGTTCGGACTGGCTGCTTTTACCTCGTCGATATCAGTTATTTTAGCCAGTGCCAAATCCAGCTTGTCTGGTGCTGGTCGGACTAAAAAGCTGAACAACGAAAACAATGTATTGACTCCGATATAATAGGAATCTTGGACTTCTCCAATTATCCAATAAAATCGCCCTGTGTTATCCAGAGTAGTTTTTTGAGGTAGCGTTTTCGGTAGGAATAGGATCTTGGCTCTGGTATAAGCCTGGCTAGTCTATTAATTAACTGATTCTCCTTGCAAAGTGGCGCTTATAATAACTTGGTTAGACTTGATCTCTAAATCAAATGTATCGGGACATTAGGATAGCTTCTTGTCTCATTGAACAAACAAGTAAAATTGTCTGATTGTTAAGTATGATGTAGTGATATGCATATGGGCATGACAGTGTGTTATGAACTTGACTAAATTCCAGAACTCGCATGTTATTGAAGTATACGTTATTCTTCAGTGTAAAAACATATAGCTACAAAACATAACTCAGTTTTATGCAACTATAATTATGTAACTTAGCTCGAGTAAACAACTACACCGGCACAGGGAGGGCACTAACCTAGAGATTTCTATCGTTTTATTTGGTTCATTGCTAGGTGTTCTTCCGAAATGCAATTGTCACTATTTATCCGCATATGAGCATGTGTATATAGAAATGACAAACATAATTTGTTGACTAATACCACGATACGCCCACCATTTTGTTAGACTTCACTCCGACCTTTGTTCCCTTAAATCATGCAACAATTTCACGAATGAAAGTCTTGCATTCATTTCGACAGATCACGACTTGTTGCGTTGCCATGGAGGCACGCGTATAGACGATGCCGAGGCTACGCCTAATCTATGTGCGTTCTTTGTTTGACTGAGGGTTTATTTGTGCACGCTGGGTTTAACGCCGTGGCTGCATGGGCGTTAATTTGGCCTTCGCCGCGAAGTGGTGTTAGTGATGGCGCCCGCTCTACGCAGCCACATGCTAATTCTATTTCAATACACCCGGAATTAGCCACGGCCTCTCGTATCCGGCTCGACCATAGATCCCACTAGAATCAAAACCAATTACTTTAGACAACTGTCGATCGCTCGAAATAACTGGCCGAACATTCCAGGCATGACAACCACTCGGGTATTTAAAGGGACGCCACTCGGCAACTCGGCAGATTCGAGCGACGAGCACAAGTGAAACGTCAAGGAAAATTCCTACATTCTCAACCAAGAGAGATTACCTGTCTGTATCTATACCCAACCTATACCACGGTCCATCATGAACTCCACGCTAACATTACTAGCCTTTGTCCTGGCCAGTTCGATATTACTAAGCTCCTTCCAAGAGGCCCAGGGTATGGGGTACATATATGATATGTTAAAGACGGATAGCAAATCGACAAACTCGGGTGGACAGACGACAAGCGCCGGGAGAAAAAATATTGCATCCCAACGACTACTCAAACGCCAACTCAAACACGTCGCCAATGCACTGAGAAAAGCAGAGAAAAGAGAACGAATGGTGCGAAAGACGATACAAAGGGTGAGTGTTCCTTCTTGCTTTCCTTCGAAACATTCCTTGCATAACTGTATTCGTTAAATCGTGTAAATTTATTAACTACAAACTTCCAAATGTTGGTCACATTCATATTTGGTATAAACAGAAAAATTCCACCTAGTTTGTGTTAAAAAACAGCTTCCAAACGCTAAATTAGTCCATCTCAAACTATTTTGTCAGGGTGTAGCTACCTGATAGAGTTGAATTAGTGTCTTGATTTGTGATCATAATGAAGTAAAGAACCCGGCTATAACTACAAGACAAACCAATTCGCAAAGTTTAACCAATCCATGATTCAAAACAGTTTTCGTTAACTAGCTATAATATGTTTGTATTCAGTAAAGTTTCACACTTTTCGCCAAAAAATCAATGACAGCTGGATGACAGCATGTATTAAGAGAATATTTATATATTATTTAAATCACATCTTTTTTCTAAAGAATTCGAACTATACAAACTATTTGAGATGGCTAACAGGTTCTTCATTTTAATTTTTCGTCAGAATAATACCCGTGCAGTTTTTCGAGAGAAAAAACTGAGTAGCTAATAACCTTCAATGATAAGAATAATAACGTGTTTTATCGGAAGCATTTTTTGTTAAGATCCTTGAGAATTAAAGGTTATATTTTTGATGCGGTTAAAATTTTCGTTGCCAACAGTAACAGAATTATCCTTTGTTCAGCCCAATGTGGCCCAGTAAGTACATTTAAGATCACGCACGTATTCGGCAATGTATTCTTGGAATCTAAAAATAAACCAGTTTACTTAGTGGCGGTTGCCTATTTCCTCCATGGCCCTAGTTGGTGCATTCGGAAACGATATTTTTTGTTTTAGAAAGCTAAAACGGTTTTCAAAGTGCGAGAATGTTGTTCTTCCGTTTCCCCGGGTTACGTAAAACGTCGCTAAAGGGAGGCTCTCCTCACGCAAGCTTCTATGTTCAGGAGCTTTGTGGTTTACCGAAACTTAAATTTGTCGTTTGCGAACATAATACGACAGTTCACCATACTAGACTTCCCACTAAACAATAGACGTTTGAAATACAAGTTTGTTAACCATACTTATATAGCTACCTAGCAGATACCTTCGATTGCTTAATTTTATGACCTTTGTATATTATATATTTATTTATTTATTGCAAAAGTGTACAAACTACAGGAACTAACTTCTCGTTAGAATGAATTGATATACTCAAACACTGATATTGATATGAATTTATTCTAGTGTCATCTCAATATAATAGCTTTGTAGCTATAAGAGTTTGTACTAGAATTTTAACGAAATGA
Organism: Virgularia gustaviana; assembly: GCA_025770025.1. Lineage (NCBI taxonomy): Eukaryota > Metazoa > Cnidaria > Anthozoa > Scleralcyonacea > Virgulariidae > Virgularia > Virgularia gustaviana. The sequence continues at coordinate 20,435 of JAOTOK010025859.1, forward strand.
TAGATTTTGTCTAAATACCTCTACAATGGAGAAACGTATCAGCCACCTTGAATGGAATAGCAGATAAAAACGAGAATTCATTGTCTCGAGCTCTGCCAAAAACAGATGTTTATAACTCAGTTTGTATTCAAAGTCTATCAGCTCCTATGCATAACAATTTCTCAACACAGTCGTCAAAATTCGCAGAACTACAATAAGCAGCCGAAAGTGAACAGTGTATATTTTTTGTATTCCTTAAACTGAAAGGTCAAGAAGGGAATATTTGTTTTGTATAATCTCAAGAGACACGCTGCAATTTCCGTTCATCTCAGTCAGATTCTCTCTGGTTCAGTACGTCAAAAGGACCGTGTATGCGGCTTCTTTTTTCAAAGTCGATTGAATTTCTATGCTCTAGAAAATGCCCCTCGGAAGTCATTTCCAATCTCATGCGATTGATTGCATTGCATACATTACCTCATTCGGGAGTTGATTCCAAAACTGAATCAGATCGAGTTACGTAATTATAAAACTCGATTACTGTGTTGCATAGTTATGCCGAGGAAAAGCTAGTTGCCGCTCCTTTCGTACTTCAAATATTTCGGGAAATAAACTTTAAGTGCGTGGCAGCCGAGCGAAGGAAATTAAATTGTGTTAGGAAGTAAAAACCACATCACACCTTAATTAAAAATTAAAAAGAAATCGCAAAAAAAGTTAATATGACCACAAAGCGTGCTCTGTAAATCTGTTGCCAATGTTGAGCTCATTGAGACAAATCGACTTTTTTATTGATTCAACCATCTTGTTAACCAATTAAAAATGTTAAGCAACGTGAATATGTAGATCAAGCTAACCTGACACCCCGCGTTATGCAATATTTGTGTGGAATAGATATAAGATATAAGATATAAGAAATACAAAGAATGTTATATTTTTCCTGCAGTTGTTTCTATTCTAGTTATTGCAATATTTTTGTAAATTATATCGCAGTGTATGACTACTCTATATTTTTCTAATAAAAGTTCTTATATTTCAGCTTCTTCAGTAAAGGAATATCTCACAATGAATAACAAGATGGATGGAACACATCGAAAAATATTCCAGCCGCCCAGCTGAGCTGTGTACATATTCAGCGGCATTAGCACAGAGAACGGACAAGCATGGAAAGAGACTACATGTAGTTTTTGTCAAATTATTGTTAAACGACTCTTGGACAGACTGAAAACTCAGTTGCCACGAAGAAGCGAACAATTAAAATTACTATAATATTATTTATTTATTGTTCAATATATTAATTTATAATAAGATAAGCTTAATATACAGATAAATACATAGTTTATTAGTTTAATGTATGTAAATATACAGAAATAAAAATAAAAGGGCATTGGATTGTATCACGTCATTGTATAGTGGTTTTCAAACATAAGAAAACTTTGGATAACATCTTTATTATTATACCCATTATTTGAATAGAACAACAAGATGGATGGTATACTGGCTAATATTTCAACTTAATTTTAAAGACAATGACTTTAAAACAAGTTAAAGCATCTATAGTCATCTTACCCAAGCATTTAGTTAACCAGATGTTAATTAATCGGAGCGTTTTCTTGCCCCAATAACTTGCATCATGCAAGCTAAAGGCGTACTGTGGTAAACAAATGAGAATATTTTACGTATACTTCCTAAATTTTGTCTGCTTTGTTGCACTTGTGATAGCTATGCGTAGGTATAGTTTTTTGTTCAACTCAGGTACACTGTGTGTGACAACGTCTTTTTTAATTTTGGTTCTTTTATTGCAAAGCGTGCGATGTTATACCTTTAAGGCTTCGAGTGAATTGTACATGAAACGCAGAAGTAATAATATATACTGGATATTGGACAATTTAACACGTCCATCATAACCTGCGTCACAGATTCGAACGTACGCTGTGCTGGTGCCCGCAGGGTGGGAAGGGGAAAAGGAGGCAATTCAACATTACATAGACTATGACGTAGGCTACAACATCGTGACATACAAGCAAAACGATTTACTATAATATTGTAATCGTTTAAACGAATGAACTCAACTATTCATTTTTAATTGAAGAGAGCAATAACATCAGAAGGCATTTATGCCTGCATAACGAGTAATTTCCATAGAGGTGACCTTTTCAGGACACCCTGTGTAAGATGTCCTGAAAATCAGGCACATTCTTAGGGCGCGATTAAACGAGGAGTGGATGGGAGTTGCAAACTCGAATTTGTTTTAACGCCACTGCTGTCATGGATTTTCATTCTCTCTCAGCAACTTTCGGCAAAATGTGGAGTGAATGAAATAAAATTAGTGAGAGTGAATGAAAGTCCATGACAGTGGCGGCCGCGCAACCCTCATCTACTTTTACCTTATTTAATCTGGCGTTTATATTTTAATATCGAATTCTGCTTCGTTATGATGCATAAAGTGCAAGATATTGTATTTATTGGAAAATTATTACAAACTTATTTATCAGTTTAACCCAGGGCGAATTCACGTTTGATCACTTCATTACCTGAAAGGTGCATATAGACCAGAATTTCTACAGCAAGAAGATAAATATTTATGTCTATGATAATACTAGTCTCATAACGCTACCGGAAGACTTTACCGTTTGACCTTGTTTTTGAGTAGCTACAACAATTTACTGTAGCTTCTTGTCTTTGATTTGCTCTAGGAATGATCAGTTGTAGAGCGATAGATCTATCAAGCTAGACAGAGGCATGTTATCTTTGCTCTTAATAGCCCGTGATGCTGCATGAAATAGTTGCCTTGTGAATTGCGTGACCAGCAAAACCATTAAGTGTTTTCAAAATGTGATAGCCCCAGGGGGAAATGGCAAACATCTCGAAGGTCTCGCCCCTACTTAACGAAACTATCGCCAGTATCGGTCAAAAGGAACAAGCTACTTTGTATCGTAATGCGAAGAGCAAACAAAGCTCCGTTAAAGCATTTTGCTAAGACTTGTCATAATTAGTTACCGTGAGAAAACCAAGCTATAGGAAACGCTTTGCGCAACCGAGACAAATGAAATCATTATCTATTTGATTTATTACCGATAAACATGGTATAATGTTATGTTGCCTGTTTTTGTAACTACATATCCAGCAGAGCAGCCAGGCTGCAATACCCGTAGTTATTGTTCACGAAATGTGATTTTTGTCTTTGCTGTGATTTCAACAGTGACACAGTTTTGTAGCTCGAAACTGGAAAAATACGAAATGGAATGTCGAATATTTGTCGGAGACCTTGTTCGACCTGCAGTGCTTGTGGGTTGATTCTAAAAAAAATAAAATTAAATTACTGTGGATTCGTACCAACCATCATTTTCCCTAAAGTGTTTAAGCAACTAAATTTAAGGTGGCTCCCTAGAGTAAAATGAAAATTCTACAAGCCAGGTTTGATGTGGCGAAATGAACACCAACATTGTAGACAAAAGATTAACAATACTTATGATCATATTGTTAAACAT
>JAOTOK010025860.1:0-12256 GCA_025770025.1 Virgularia gustaviana
TTACATTTTACACAAATAGTTTTCCACGATCGTGGTTCCTCAGGGTCAAAAGTTGTTTTAAGGGCAGTTGAGTAGTAAAAAAACTGTCAAAGCAAGTCAATTTCACTAAAAACTGGATACAACTCTTTTCTGGATATACATCAATATGCTTGCATGCTTCACTAAATGGCTAAGCGGAATCATGTAAACAGCCCGAGAATCCCACATGCATAATTACACGGCGTTATACATGGGTGTTTTTTTAACTCTTAACATGCATTGGGGACAATGTCCCAAGTCACCATGTGACACGACCTCAAAACTTATGGCCATGATTATAGTTGTATGTCTCTCGCTCTTTCTGTTACTGAAGATGAGGAGAGTCTCACTTTGAGTTGGGTGGAATATCAGTCGTATTCATGATAAATTTTGCGAGGGATTTGTTGAACGCAACTATGCAAAATTCAAATAAAAATATAACGATGGCATTTATCATATTGACATATTCAAGGTCATTTTCACCATAAAAAATATCAATGTGGCTGCATCACGGGCTGATTGTATGTGATTTGCAGACCATTAGCCAAAGCAATTAATTAATTCGTCTACAACTAGTCGTTAGCGTCATCTCGGCTTCTTTAAACAATACTGAAAAGCTGCACATGACCATTTCCTCAATCGCGATTTCCACTTCAGCCATACTACACCGCAGTGACCCCTTCTTTCGTTCGTGCAATAACCCAAATCATGTCGCTTGGTGTCTCAGGCTTTCTCTCCACCCGCAATCTTCCTGTATCACTACTAACAAACATTTATAGGCCACGAAATTTGGCGCGCTTAAAATTTGAAATTTCCGTATCTCTAGAATGGCCGGAATTCGAAATGATTCAGACTTCGAGAAAGTATAAACGAATCTTCGAGTCCCTGTTCATAAAATGCCTTCGATCTTTACGCCCTGCGTATAACTACATATAACTCGACCGTGGTGCTACATTCAGATTCTTGTATTTTCATGATTTTAGAAAATGGGAACTATAGCTTACTTTGTATTTTCAGCATGTGATCCTCTTTCAAACTTCATGAGTATTCTTGAACACATGTTTCCTAAATGAACGCCTTTGTCAACAGGTAAGGAGTATATGGTTGGAATTTTATTAAAATTTCGATGGAATTATCTATGATATTTTCTAAACTTGGTTTGAACCAATCCTTATCCTGCCACTTCGTAACCACTTGGCCATCGTATCATTTACAGAACAGCCAATGAGAAAGATTTGATTCGATTATCCATGTCAGAAATTAAACAACTATAGTTAGCATAATCGTTGTTGTGACCTGGCGAGTCACTAAGATAATTTATCGTCCCAAGGATAACATTGACGTCGCTGCAAGTTGGATTGAAAATCATTGTTTGTAAACTCCATTATAGCCCTTAACCCATTGTCAGCGAGGCCTTTCCCGTTGACGAGTAAAATCACGAGTAAAATACTAAAGATTGGTGATCGCATCATCGCTGTCAAAGTGTTAAGGTTTTATGTAGATATGTTTTAAACGTTGGAGGCCCAATGGGTATTTATATACATGGTGTCCCAAAACAATGTCACCCCTTATACAAATTACTCATCTTTTGTTAAACGTGCGCTATTATACATGAGAGGTTAATAATTCATACAACACCATTCATTCGTAAAATCGTTTTGTTGGCGTCGATCGATTATCGCGATTATTTACATAGACAAATATACCGTTTGTGTAAAATTCAATTCAATTCCCATGGGTACTATAATAATGCTCAAGAATGCTTTGTGACATAGCTGGGGTAAGGGGCATATTTGGGGGGACACCCTATAATATTCTTTTATACTAGCTAACGCTAGCTGTTTTTACTCGTCAATGCGGGAAAATCTGTGGCTTAAAGCCAATTTTAGACTTTCGTTGCGGTATGTTTTGTATTAGTCTTGCTTTGGTACTCAAAGCACTAATAATGTAATACCGGACGCTTCGTTAGGGAAAGAAGTGAAAAACGGGGTGATAAAGGGTTAATAAACTATCTGTTTAATCGCAATTTGGGCCCAAAGGGATGTTTATAGTGTGTGATATATTTCAACGGCAGGCGTTTTTCTCGTCGGTGTGGAAAGAACCGGGCCTTAAAATGGTTAAACTACTTTTTATATAATTCGCACCCGAAAGTTATTTGGAAAACATATTTTTCCTAAGTACGTGGACTCGTTCTACCCTATCGTCGTCGCCACTGTTCTCCTTGCTTTAAAATCAGTCTTATAATATAGAATTACAATTCTGCTGCTCGGCAACTGTTCCGTAGCGACCGTATAAACAACAACTCTGGGTTCAATAACAAGACCATGTGGACTTGAACGATTACGAAATAGACGCGGCGTCGAACTGGTGAAAGAGTGCTCATTCTTGGCTATACCACAGACAAGTGGTTAAACTTCCCTATATAGGTCATTTAAACAAGGTGGAGCGTTCCCTCTTCAAAAGCGTGTATCGCCGCTTAGTAACTCTCGCTCTGCTCGAAGCTCCGAAAGATCCGCAACATTTGTTAAAATAGACGGATGAATTATTTAATTCATGAAATGGCAGAGCCATTTTTTACTTATTTCTACTCATTTTCTTTTTACATCTTTGTAAAAAGTACATTTTTATCCAGTATAAAAAGTGTTCAGTTCCTTCAGACTACCGATCGTAAAGTTAGTACAAAATAATCATGCATTCATTTTTTAAGAGCATGATGCACTATACTAAATTATACTATAGCACATTCTATACTATAGATTGCGATGAACAGATATTTAAATTGTCTGTGGTGATCTAGCTATATGATCACATACAGTAGGGAGTAAAAAATGTGAAGTGAAAATCAGAGTATAATGATTTGCAATGCCTGTCGGTCACGACATGAAAAATGTTGCGGCGAAATGTTGTCGTTTGAAACGTCAGAAACATGTTTTTCTAACAAAACATCAGTTTTTGTGTGCTTCTGGCAGTGTTTCTAGCACATTTCGTCCCTCGATACGTCAAGTTTGAGTGTACAGCTTGCATCATGACGTTTAGACCGCTGAATCGTGCGTCAATTATGATATGATGTAACCTTCGGCATTTAGCGAGTTTCTGAGAATGGTAAGAAGAACGCCACCTCTCTTAAATGTCGTAGAAACTTATATTATCAGTTGTCATGCGTGTGCATGCTTTCTTACTTTGCGTCTAAAGCACTCAGCGAGGGCTGTGATATTCATTTCTAAACAGTTGTAGGAGATAAGGCCTTTCTTCATACGTTTGAGAGGCTTATAAATAATGCAGCATGTATGGAGGCAACCAGCAGCGTTGTTGTACTCGCAAAATGTAAATTTCGCTCAAAGATTCATTAGCAAACTTTAGCAGGTGGATTTGCCTTCCGTAATCAACTGGCCAGTGATTGGTCGATTTAAACTTTGACACATTAAATATTACAATATGTTCGGAGATGTTTACGAAATTCGTCAGCTATCATTGACTTGATATGAAAATTAGGCGAACGACTGTGCGGTAAAGGCCAACGAGAGTCAAACACCTCATTCAAGTGTTTGAAATCCTTGGGAAACCACAGGACAGAAGCTTAACGAGTTCATCGAGTAGCCGCGACGAAAAGATCATCCGAAAGTGGATATCGTTCATGTAATCGTCTTCAATTACTCGCAATACCGTCGACAGTCGATTAATATTCTTGCACCTGTCATTTGAGGTGAAGTAACACGCGCTAGAAAGGCGATTTTCATCATTGGACAAGGAAAAAACCCCAAAATCAAGCACAAAACGTTGCTCTAAAGCACTGCTTGTATCTTTTTTAACACTGCCGGTGTTTTTGACCAGCGAGCAGCTTAGAAGACTTGATTTTTCGCTTCGTGGCAACCAAGCGACGGGGCATGTAAGGTAAACAGTCCGCATGGAAACGTGTGTTAATGTACAAAGCTAGATTGCTACAGAATTATGGACGTGGATCAAAAAGTTACGATTCAAAGCGGTGGCGAGGAAAAGCCGGAGGCAAACGAGGAGCCGTTTGAGAAGAATGCTGAAGACTCGGGTAGGGGTAGTGACCATGATAGTTTCGAACATCCCCGAGATGCGACGCCTTCGTCGACCTCGAAACCGCGGAAACAAAGAGTAAAGATCAATGTTGGCGGACAGATACACGAAACGTACAAGACGACATTAAAGAACATTCCAGACACGCGTCTGTCATGGATAACCGAAACGTCCGCGCAAGCTGTAGACTACGACGAGGAGAACGACGAATACTTCTTCGATCGTCATCCCGCTGTATTTTCAGCTGTCTTGAATTATTATCGAACTGGCAAGCTTCACGCGCCCTTGGACGTCTGCGGTCCGCTATATGAAGAAGAGTTAGGTTTCTGGGGTATTGACGACGAACAAGTGGAATCGTGCTGCTGGCTGACGTACAGACAGCACCGGGATGCCCAAGAAACATTGAAAGCGTTTGAAGGAATTGAGTTTCAGAATGACTACGACGAGGAAGATGACGCGGAAATGTATGGCTTTAACGCGGCCGAAGATCAATATCAGGTCCAGAGTTTTTGGGAGAAATACCAACCGAAAATTTGGTTACTTATGGACGAGCCGCAGTCTTCCCGACTCGCAAAGGTGAGTAGTTAGTTATCTGCAGTAAATATGCTAGATGTTGCATTCTCAATACAGACGAGTGCTTTCCAACTTTTTAACTATTTGTTTTAGTTTACATAAACATGAATTGTCTGATGCATAAACCATCAACACCTCGGGTTTATTTCGTACCGACATTAAATGCAACATAACCTAATACTGAAGTATTTATATTCTATAATTGCTCAGGCAGCTTTTAAGAAAATCTTCTTGTATAGTACGACAATGACTGCTGCTACATAAGATGTAGTCTGCATATTATTTGTAGCTAAAATTCGGTTATCTTACAAGCGTTTTCGTCAAAAACAGAATTAAGTAGAAAAGGGTATTAGAATTACGTTGCTGTAATACAACTGGTAATATCATAAGACATAACGAAGTTATTTTACAATAATATAATCCTGATGTTCTACTACAATGGAAATATTTATTTAAAAAGTTCACAAAAACGGTTAAGGAAGTCAGAAAACAATTTTCAGAAAACGTGATTACTGTATGGGAACCATTGATATTGTCCAGCTTGCAAAGAACGCGATAAAGAAAAAAGATCGATTTTTCATGTGTCCCTGGTGACAACAGTGCCGTAGAATAAGTGCGCTGGTATATAGTTCTAACTGGAGCTAATGGGAAAATATATTATATTTTTTATGCTGGATGGCCTTTAATAATGGCTTTATAAGTTTTACTATCGTTCCACCCTATAGCTGCAGTTCCAGTAAGTCTTTTGGTGTTTGTACAGGAGGAAAACGGGTCAGACTAGGGAAGCACTTTAACCCGATAGCTGAGAAGATAACGCAGGCATAATTCTGTCTGAAAAGCAACGCGTTGCATAACACATCATTTCTTTTAGGCCATAATATGCAACAAAGTAACAACATATGCAGCACTGACACAATTGTCGTTGTGACATCAATCAGGATATATAATTATTATATTATGCAAACAACCACTCTCAGAAAGCGGATCCCAATAGGCTGACATGTTTATAAGTGTTAGCAAATATAGTGTGCATGCAATAATATGGTCTTCAGCTTTCAGTACAGTCTTTGTTAGATATATTTCTGTAGCTATATATATGGGTATATACTTCTATAATTATGTCAAGCAACGAATTCCAAGATTCGCATCTTATATCGGCTATATAAGAGGAAATATTGCAAAAATGAAACATTTACACCGATTAACGTATAGCTGCTGTAAAACCCACCAGTTCTCAAACAGATATTGCGGAAACTATTCCACTCTGGTATGTAGCCAGACAAGATAAAAAAGGTTATACCTTTTGTAGTAGATACATATGGGGTTCATTATCATTGATAATTTTCAAATTGGTCCGACAGATACTACTGTACCTTTTAACAGTCGCCCCCTCATATCAAGCGTGTTATTGACCACAATCGCACGGGACGTCTCCTCACAGAACGTTGTCTTCGTGCGCATCTTTAGTTATCATATGCTAAAACTACACCTGTATTAAAGCTTTAAGAAGTTAAACTAAATTTCATGAAACATAAACGTCTTTCCCTAATATAAAGTCTCAGTTGACGAAACAGTCGCGGAACTAGCCGACTGGGCCGAGTTGTTCAAAGGTGGACTATCACTGTATTTGAGCCAATATTTGTTGCTCAAAATTCGTTTCCTAAAACTTTTGTGTTGATAAAATATAATCCTTCAACAAGCTAGCGCCCAAAAACGTTGATCCTCAATTCTTCACTAACCCAGGGTTCCGAGCTTTGAGTGCTAGCTCCTGTACTTCCCCATGGCCCACACGACTACACTGCATATCCCGCATTACACAACCCAAACAATGTTATAATATTACGGCAGCATTGTGCAGCTCTTGCATGTCAACGATGTTTCAGTGGAATCAGTGCGCTTATTACTTCTTCTCTCTTGACTGAGCAAGTTGCACTTTTAGTAATGTTTCCAACACCAGTAAGCTACTAAGCGATTCTTTTAACTAAATTTCTAAATACGGACAAGCTGCTTCAAAATACAGGTGCATCCGAGTTTTTTTATCCACGCAACTTGTCCGTATTGTGACATATAGTTCAAGAATGCTTATGAGTGTTGGAAATTGCTTGTCAAACGAGCCAATATTTGGCGAGAAAATTTAACTCGAGTTTGCCTGGTGTTCTTGAAGTAAATTTCTGAATACTGCATTAAATATGTATTTCTTTTGTCCTTGCTTCATCAATTATTAATGAGTTTGAGAAGTTTGGCTGCAGATTTTGGTGGTATAGTAAAAAAAGTTCAATGATATCATATAATATGATTATGGTTATCTGCACGAAGCATAAGGACAAACCCTTTAAAACATTATCCCGACAGAGAACAGGGCAAAAAGGTACAGGCTCTGTACTGCAACAATTATGATCGAAAAAAATTAATAGTAATACTTATTTTTTTACCATTTGATTCCTGAAATTTCTGAAATTATTGCCTGCTGCATACTCGAGTTACCAAAACATAATTGAAACTTTCAAAGATATAATAATTAATAATTAATATCAAATTTTCGAGTTTGCACGCGATAAAGGACTTTTGCTAATATTTGTGGAGCCTGAAGAGTAACAAGTTGATCTAGATCTAAATCTGCCTTCCATTTTCTAAATAATATTCAGAGGTAGAGTATTTCACCTGCGGAAGTGAATGCAAGACAATTCAAACACCGGAACTGTTGAAAATAATTTTAGATAGGAATAACAGCGAGACTTATTAAAGACTAGAGACCAATGAAAGACGTACAGTTGACGAAACTGGATGTCTTTCACTAAAGCTAACATCTCTATGAAACAATACCTTAATTCGCTAATTTAACCCAGGAAAACCCAATGGGTCACTGATAGATTCTACTCTGCCTAACGCCATATGATTTTACCGATCAATGGGGAAAGTACTTCGGTCTTTTACGGTTAAACAAGCAACCCTTGCATGTGCTTAATTGTATAATGACACAAAAAAACGTCGCCATGGTCATAAAATCTGCGATGCGTATTTAGAAGTTTTATAGAACGGTTCGTGTTGCTAATAGTTATTATAGCTACTTGTACACACCTACTACCTAACTGCCACAACGGAGAACGGGCATTTTTAAATAACTTCACGGAGCGAGCATGAAGTCAAAACAGGAATTTTAATTTCCTTCAGTTATAATTAAAGATATTTAGTTATAATGTCTAGTGCTGAACCACACTTAAGCTGCGTTTACAAAAGACATAACAAAAATAAAATCTAGTATATGTTGGAATGCTAACTCCGCGTGGGCGAATTTCAAGACAGCCATTTTCATGTAATTCTGAGTTCTGTGCTAGCAGTAATTAATACTTTGGACACTTTAACGCCTGCCTATTATCTATCAAACACATGCTCTTGAAAAGCACTGTCTGCTGTGTAAACAACGAAAAACTTTAGCTCGATGACTATATTTATTTATAGTATATAGTTTTAGGCATTTGTAACATCGGAATAAGGTTATTGCTTCTAAGACCATCATTATTTCGTTAGGCTAATATATCTTTGAACAACGTTAACCGTCTCTATGTTCCAAGTTCCCAGAGTAGGCCTGGGAACGAGATTGAAATTTTGTTGATTTGCTCCAAAATTATGAGATGTCTGATCTATACTTAATAGTGTAATAAAGCACCACTTTATAGAAGTTTGTAAACTAGCATTAAACCCTACGATTGGACTCGACCCTACATTTACAGGACTGCACTACCTATTGTAACCCACTGAAAGAGAATGTTGCGCTTTTTTGCAGCTGCGTGATCATTAATATGCATAAAATTCCGTCCGTTTGCCCCCGAAGACACTTTGCTATTACTTAAAGTGCATGGTGTTATGACATTTGACCCAAGCATTGTGTGACTGAGTAATAGTGAACATCGTTTTAACTAAAACGAAGGAGTACCAAATTTATAAAGCTTTTACCTTACCGAGTTCGGGAGATACACTGAGTGTTAATTGTTTGGTATTACGCGAGGTTTCATAATTATGACACCGCACTCGATAACCCGTACGTTTTACATAGAATTGTTTATGGAGGACGTTTCTAGTCAAATACATAAGCAAACAAATATGTTTAGTTAAAAATCGACGGCTACGTAGATGGGGCTGCAGTTCTGCACGTTCTCGCAAAAATAGTATACGTTTCTAGCTGAAAGCTCGTTATCATTGTAATGTCATTAAGTATCATGTTTTGCATATCAGACGAAATTGACTATCTCCCGAACAAAGCAAGGTAACAAAGTTCGTATTCCATCGTTTCAACTAGTTCAACATAATAAAGCCCGATAAAGCAAGGATGGGAGTCGATGAGGGTTACCAACTCTTTATTCTCGTTTTACCGCCATTGCCATTGATTATTGTTCATCCTCGTCAAACTCGAATTGGTTAATGTTAGTGAGAGAAAGCGACTTTGCAACTCCCATCGACTGTCATTTCTCATTTAATTTGGCCCATGGCCCTACATATAAAATAGTCACAAAAAGTTGGGTCGAATTTCGTCTTTTTTATAATTTTAGAAGTAAATGTCTTCAATTTCAAACTAAATGTCTACTAAAATTAGTTAATATGAAATATCTTTTGCTTTCATGTGTTTTAAGATTATTGGTTATACGTCCCTGATCTTCATCATCATATCTGTTATTGTTGTTTGCTTGGAGTCTCTGGAGTTCTTCGGTCAAGAGGACGCCTTTATAACGCTTCTTGTACTAGAGGGCATCTGTGTGGCGTGGTTCACCGTTGAACTTCTCCTACGTTTTATTTTCTGCCCCGAGAAGAAAGAATTCCTGAAGCAAATTATGAACTGGATTGACTTTATGGCAATTGTCCCTTTTTACGTAAGCTTGGCGCTGAACAGTCGGACAACGGGCAGAGAAGCGTCGAATGGTAACCTTCAGGTTGAGGTTCTTCTTGTTCTGCGATTAATCCGAGTCTTCCGTGTGTTCAAGCTATCAAGACATTCGACCGACTTGCAAATTCTGGGACACACGTTGAAGGCTAGCGTACGCGAACTAATCTTGCTCATATTTTTCTTGCTTATTGGTGTCGTGATTTTCTCAAGCATTATTTACTACTGCGAAAAGGACGTGGACGGGACGAAATTCTATAACATACCCGCCGCGGCATGGTGGGCTATTGTTACCATGACGACCGTCGGTTATGGAGACATTGTACCGAGCACAGTTCTCGGAAAGATAGTCGGTAGTTTGTGTGCGGTGAGTGGCGTTCTCATGATCGCACTGCCTGTTCCGGTCATTGTCAACAACTTCTCGTTGTACTACTCGCATGCCCAAGCGCGATTAAAGTTACCAAAGAAGCGACGACGGGTCTTGGTTAACGCGGACAATGCTCTGAAAGCTGACTTGGTGTTTGCCGAGCGAGGTAGTATACCTAGAGGTGTCACCGAGTCGTTTACCCAGGACGGTAGCAACGGTCGGAACTGCAGCATAACGGTTACAGATGAAACGAGTAACATTGTACCAAGAAGGCTTAGTCGACGCGAAAGTCATTTATTTGGCGCCGCAGCAGCAGTTAGTCAAGAAAACACTGCAAATGTGTTGCCTGCGCACCCACCAGGCTTGACAATGTCTAAACGGCGTTCTCTGATGCCAAGGGTCCCAGTTTTACCGGAAGTGGATTAATAATATTATGCTAGGTGTGATGTTTGATTTATGGTTGACAGCCAACAAGTCAAAACCACATAGCTAATACAATGGCGCTCACCCAAGGAGGACAATGTTGCTTGCAAAAGCTCCTAGAACCCTGAGCAATTGTTTCGTTGTAAAGCGGTCGACCATGAAGTCAGCAGCGAACTCGCGTGGTACGGACAAGTCCGCCAAATCTCACAATTGTCAGAACAAGGGGTCCTCCAGCAACGATGCTATAAATTTTAACGTCTGATTCTACAAGCAGAGGAGTAAAATTACGAAGCATGGAAGGATGATGCTAACTTCAATAACAAGGCAACCGTTGGGTGTCCGCCGTTGCCCCCTAATTACCACGACCTGGCAAAATGCAGCCCGATATGGCTGCTTGCTATATATATGCAAGACGATAAACGGGTAGTGTACCCCAAACGTAGTTTGGGGTTTGCACAGAATTGTAGTAGGAACTTGCAACAATAGTGATGCGTATCTACAATTGCTGGCATGACTTGCTATATAGTTTCACTTGAATTGTTGCGCATGATTGACAATGTCACAAAACGAGCACATGCACACACTTGTTCCCTCAGATGTTGACATGGTGCAATTTGCACGTGAAACATATTGTCAGTGTATTGCATATTATTGCTCATAGGTGATTTCGTCGACTGTTGCAGGTTTTTTGCCACTTCTCTGGAATTTGGATAGAGATAAATGCAATGAATATTGACTATTCTAAGTTTATATAAATAGAGTTACGGACGAGCAGTTTAACTGCAAGGAACCAAAGAATGATTATGGTGGTGTATTATTGTCGCTCACCACTTTGGAGCTATGCATGGAAGTAGTTTCCAAAGTATGAATTTAAATTGTTTTTTACTCGGCTTTTACCTGGCGTAAAAGATCCTTTTGAAATGGCGCTTGAAATCTGTGAAATCTGAGATCTAAAATCCATTAGGTCTAACATGGAATATAATTATAAATAATTCAGACTTGCCTCGGTACAGGGAGTTTCAGTATATTAACCTCTAACATATTGCCTTTCATAGTTACATCTAAACTGGTTTGGTTCTTAAGATACTTTCATACAAAGTACCATAACGTCTGCCATCTGCCTCAATCTTGGATTATAGTTTTAGCTCAATATTATGCAACGTCATAACTGAAGTTAAACCTGTTTGAGCGCTCCAACAAATACAAAATTGAAGGTAAACATCTGAAGAGCTTTTGTTGACGTTCAACCAGAACTTCTCCAAATCTACAACATTTGTTATTCAATCTCTATATTTTTCATTAAAATAATGTACTTAGCTACTTTCTGCATATCTGAGAATATCCAAAATAGCTGACAGCATGATACCTATGAACTAATTGTCTTGAGAACTAAACAAGTTTTTAACAAACTGTACAGCTGAAAATGTATATCGGTGGTTTGTTTACCATGACATGATAATGGGTTTAATGTAGATTAGACATTTATAGCTAACAATTATTATAAAGCATATTTGATATTCTAGATGTTGTGTTATCCAATAATATGTAAAATGTATCTTAAACTTTATAATAAAGTAAAGAGTACAATAATATTTAAAAATTTACAGGGCATATTCGTGACATTTCTTTGTCAAACTTTGTTTAATAACCTTTCTTGGCCAAACACGACCATGATGAATGTTGGTAAGGACTATAAACTTACTTTGGTTACCTCTTTGTGAAGGCGAGTATAATCAAACAGTAACAGTAGATCAGGACTAAAAGTACACACGAGTACATACGAGTTAATACAAGTGACATACGAGTACATACGAGTAACGTACGACCTTGACCTCCGACCCTAATCTTAATTCTAACCTACTCGTATCTCGTGTGTACTTTTTTGTGTTCGCTCTCGAAGAGATCGAACACTATGTCGTCGACGTGTAAGTATCTAACTATGTAACGGGGTTTGA
>JAOTOK010025871.1:0-12254 GCA_025770025.1 Virgularia gustaviana
CGACCGACCGACCGACCGACCGACCGACCGACCGACCGACCGACCGACCGACCGACCCACCGACCGACCCACCGACCTACAGACCGACTGACCGACCCACCGACCGACCGACTGACCGACCGACCGACCCACCGATCCACCGACCAATGATGTTAAATTTTGATAGAAGGCCTGGTCAGAAGAACAACGTATATTTTGCAATGATAACTCGATAAAAAGCAAAATTTGAAGAACAAGGAAAAAATAAACTATTAAAGGCACAAGGAATAATGGCCATACAGTTAGTTATATTTCAAAAGAGAACACGGGAAAAAGTACACGGCTTGGGAGGCCCTCAACTGTAGTAGTAAATAAAGTAAATAAAGTACACAAAAAGTGATTTCTTACCGCACATGTTACATGTTCTGGTACAATGAAGTACCATAAAGTCATAGGACTTGACACAGTCGCCACGTTGCCCCCAAGTTTTACAGTTTACGTATTTATCTTGACAATCTGAGAAAGAAAAAATCATATGTATTATTTCTGGTAGACTTAAATCCAGACTGATCTTCAGTTCACGAACCGCTTATTAATTGAAAAAATAAAAAGTCCTAGGCAAACGCACTCTCGGATGGTATACCGATCTGTCCATCCCAAAAGTTGAGATAAGTGCTACGAGACAACTTGCATTAAAAACGTCCCATGTGGCAAGGCTTTTACAACGTGTTATATTATAATTTGATACACATGAAGTCAATTTTTAAAACTTAAGAAACAACATTATGATACACCTATTTTACTGGAGTCCTTTGGCAAAATTAATCTCGTTGGTCGACGTATAATGCATCACGTTTTTATCACGACTATTCCAAAACTTCTTCTGTAAACTCTGTTTGCATAGTATATGACACATTTCTCTTACCACAATCTCCATCATCTATAAAGATGTCATCAATGGCGATGTCAGAATATTCTGCACCACCAAGCACGGCTTCAATAGCCAACTATAAAACAAATATAAGACAACAAAGTGAGTCTACTGTTCTTGGTTGATTTATAAAATTTCAATTTAATAATTTGGTCATGAGAATATTGTTACGAGTGTTTTCTGGCAAAATAATCATACCCGACATCAACAACCTGGTGAGCTCGGCATATTGGAAAAAAAAATTACCAGGGTTTTTAATCCATTGTATGAGAAACATTCAAATTTTCGGAACCGATATTAGCCATCTATTCGACACTTCCCAACCCATTGCTGGTCGAAACAAAGCCTGGACAAATGTTTTTAAAACTTCAGCCTCAACTCTCAAAATGTTTCCCGACATTGTACAATGTAATTTACACTCCCTTCAAAAACCCAGGCCATCTAAATTTATTCAGAGATTTTAACTCTTAGTCGCAGTTCTTACGTGACTTACCTGGAACTTAACACCAGAATCCAAGGTAACTCTAGCGCGTCTCCACCGGTCTCCTTTCGAGCCAGATATGGAGAAGAGGCGTGCGGGTTTCCCTTCATTTGGATATATTAGAACAGACAGAGTGCCTATCGTCTGACCAAACATATGGTAGAAAAATTTCAAGCATTTCTTTTCTTTGCCAGTAGACTCCATCTCTTTACTCAGAAGGATAGCGTTGTCGCCCTTGGTGCGCCCGGATGATTCCACGTACAAATAATAGCCTAGGACAAAATGAAATTACAAATTATTAACCTCATCTTTTAATTCCTCCGACCGGATAAGTTGATAAAAACATCTGATATTCCCAACATGTGATCGCCCTTCTGTGGTGTCTGTGTAGCTTTGTTATAGTTATCGTCTTTAGTAAGCTATCTAAAGGAGATTATTAATGGCTGTACACTACATGCAATTATTTCAATAAACATATTACCATTAACATCATGAAAATGATCCATGGACGGTCCAGTCCCTTCCGTTGGAGTATTTCCTTTGCCGATAACCCATTCACAACCCGGTGTGTCATAACCGTAGTTTTGCCATACCTTGCCAAGGCGACCAGATCGAAAATCGTTACTATCTTCGTCTAAAACGAAAACGGACATTTTATTGCTGTAATATAAAATTTCAATTAATTTTAAGAAGTACATTATTATAAAAGTCACGTTTGTTTACACAAGACCTTTATAGCCCAATAAAACTGTGAAAACGACTGAATGGTCCTCATACATGCGGTTTCAATTCTTGTTTGGATGACGAAAATTGCGGTGTTTCAACTTGCAAAGTAAAAAATGATGCAATGTGACATGACTTCATCGTTTTGCCTTGTGGTAATATAAGAATTCCGTTTTAAAACTTGCAGGCCAAATGGGGTCTTTATTTTACTCTGGCTAACGCCAGACGACTTTACTCGTCAATGTTGAACCTCTGGGGATTAAAGGTTAATTTCTCAAACGTACACACTGATTTCAATACCTCAAAAGGCTTACACGCCTGACTGAATTTGAAATCAATGTATCTAACCGGGTTGTTATAATCCATAAAAGATAAAATTACATGCCATGACAAATATACCTAATGTACATCTCGGTTTAGTACAAACTCTTAGATCTATGTTTGAATTAGGGCAAGGAGAGCCGTTATTTTCAGGTGGAGGATCATCACAAGTTCTTTTACGATTTTGAACGCCTTCATTGCATTGTTGTGAGCATTCTCCCCATGGGGACCACCTTCCCCAGTTACCATTGACTTTCACTGAAATAAAACAGAAAAAAACTTTATTTGGACAAATATATTATGTGTGGAAGCATGGAAGTGTTACCACAATTAGTTTAAGGGAATTAGTTTAAGGGAATGTTCAGTCCATGAGGTACCTAAAAAACAGTTTGTTTACGTTTTGAAATGCGAAATTTCGAAAAACTTTTAAGACTGTTTTGATTTACTAAATGCTGACAAATGAATAGAAAGTTTAGATTCAATGTGCCAAAAGTTTAAAATATTGGGAGACCTCTTCTGCACATACGCACAACTGACTATACATACCCTTTACTATATTGCTAAAGTTACCTGGACATTCACTTCGTGGACATTTTACAACGTCTTCTTGAATGCCATAAGAATTTGCTGGACCACAAGCGGTAGGTGAACTACCATAACAATAACGTTGTCTTTTCTTCATGCAATTACTATCACAAGGACTAAAAGAACTCCATTTCGTCCAAGCGTTGTAGGTTGTGGCTACATTGAACAAATGGTGAAAATTAAAGAATTAAAATTTTAAAAATATCTCTTAAAGGTGCATATGACACGAAATGGTTTATTCATCAAGAATCATAAATTTTAATATGTGAGGATTATTTTTTAGCACTTTACGTCAAGATGACGATAGTGGTTTTACCATGAGCCCATTTCAACCAATGGACGACGAGAAATACATCTCCTCAATGACGTACATTGCTGACAAAGTCGTTTCCAAACATGGTCCTATTTTTTCACGGTCGCATTTTCGAATGCTTCATTAATATAAAACTTAAAAACATGTTTTTCAAAAATACGTCGCTAGAACAAAATAATCATATTGAACTTGATGATTCTTAATAAAATACTTTTAAACAAAGAGAAATATAGTTTTGAAAAGATCTCTCATAAGAGGCACTTATCGTTTCATAGTAATAATCTCAACCATTTTACGCAAACGAAATTTGGTATAACTATAAGTTCAAAAATGTACAAGTAATTTTCGTGACTTTTTACACTTTTTAGTTTCCAGAATGAACTTGGGTAACACAGTTTTCATAATAATTTTTCTCACTCACATTTACAATCATATAAAATATTGAGCTCCATTTCATCCTCAGGACTAAAATCTTCTCCGCCAAGATCGCCTTCTTTATTTGGAATCGGTTCCATGGTGTTTTTATCGGAGGAGCTGAAAGCAGTTTTTCCATATTCCATAATACTCTTGTAGTTGAATGAGATACCAAATTCATCGACTTCACCGTGACTGTATTTCAGAAATTGATCTTCAAAACCTACGAAATAAACCAAATATAAAAATAAAACCAAAAATTGGATACATCACAGTATTTCGTAACAAAGTACTGCGGTGTACAATTACTACTGCTTGAGATAGGAAGTGTGCGCATGTTACTTGTGCGTGCATGTTACAGGGTCGCAAAACATGTTCTGTTACAGGTCTTTGTTCTCGCGTTTACGAATCTTTGTCCTTCCAAAGTACTACTTTCTGAAGTCTTCAAACTTTAAACGTTTACGATCAGTTTTGATTATTTTGCCTGACTATACGTCCATTCATTCCGGCATGATTTGTTTGCCTCGATTTTACAGACATATTTTAATTAAAAAACAATGTGATTTTAGATACGGTTATTTTTAAGTGAACTAATATTCTTACCTTTAGCAATATTACCCCAGTTAATTTCAATGAAATTGTCGCGGTCAGGTCGGCTTTGTTCGTGATAAAACCCTGAAAAAAAATGATATAATCATTGTGATACGAGTGAATAAAGAACATTATTTTGCCTTGCTGCGAACAGCAACCACTTTTGTACGGTCGTGAGAACATAAACTACTGTACAACCAACCAATAATTTTAAAAAGTAAAAAAAAACTACGAACAACCTACATAAAATACAATTGAAAAGCAAGAACTTTTGTACATTAAAACGCCTCTTATCTGAAATTGGAACTTACTGAATATTACTTACCAACTGCATGCAACATTTCATGCATAATAATGGCTACTCTGTCACAATATGCGCCAATAGATATAATCTGCGGACCTGCTTGGGCATACGCACGACCAACGCGTGAAAAACATCTGAAAAATAAAAGAAAGTATGTGAGCTTGGAACCTGTTGGTAGTTTGAAGATTTCAAAATGGCCTGCTACAGGAGAGCAAAAACAAGTACATGCTTTAGGGGGCGGGGGAATTGAAGTTTTCGGTGGTTTTACTTTTTCCGATTGGGTTCATTAAAAGCAGTTTTGTTGGGTTAAAACCACCCATTGCAAGTAATATCTTGAGAGAAAACTAAGGCTGTGCTTTGTGTTTATTAACTATAGCTTGTCGTAGGGAATAGTCGCTTGACGGGTTACAGGTACAGTAATCGGTTTTACAAAAGTCAAATAACGCATCCACTTTATAGGAATTTTTCGTGCTGTTCTACTTATTGGCTATTTTCCAAAAAAAGAAGGGCACATAATCTAGATTGCAATGAATAATGTTGAGAATGCTTAAAAGGAGACCTTTAGTTGTTGTCAGGTTTGAAAACATTTTCACAATCTTTTGTCGGTCTAACCAAAGCCTAGTACTCTGCTCTTTTTTGGAAACGGCTACTTAGCTGTTACTGTAGTACCTGTAGTACCATGCGAGTAGTAGTACCATACTGTAGTACCTAGCATGGACAATGAAAAAAGTCAGCGCTATTCAGCGTCGTTACACTTACCCATCCTTTTTTTGAAAGATAACATAATTTTTCTCGTTTGTCCTGGGAACGAACTGAACACAAGATTTTGTGTTAAACTTTCCAATCGCTTGCCAAATAACAGGAGTAGCAGCCACTAGATAAATTATACAAAATTAACTACGAATTAAAAGGTTATACCTAGCATTAATCCATTCTTAAGATGGCACAGAAACACAGTATAGGCAATTTGAATAGTTTCACTTTGCAAACTGAAAACTTTTCAATAAACTTTTTAGTAATTTGTGAATGGCATTGTGAAATGTTGCCTGCACGGATGCCGCTGTTATTTAAATTCCCTAAAATCTCAAAACGAGCTAGATTGTTCTGGAGATTTAGTTACTGAAATTTCATATAACAACAACTTGTGCCAATTGCTTTCCTTTTTTTCCACATATAGCACATCTAGATACACGTATCATATGTGCGCACATCCACATGTAAATATCACATGCAAATACACATAGCTACCGCATGTGAATACACATACCACATGCAATTATACACACCACATGCAAATACACATACCACATGTGAATACACATACAACATGTGAATACACATACCACATGTGAATACACATATATACCACATGTAAATACACATCCCACATACAAATAGACACCACATGTAAATATCACATGTAAATACACATCCCACATACAAATAGACATACCACATGTGCACACACATGTATACAATACATGAATTACTTTCATTCTGACGGTTTACTTGACACTTACAAAGGCTTGTGTCTATGACGTAAGGTACTCGTCTGCTGTGCCATAAAAGTTTCATTCTTCTCGTAGCTTGTCTTTTGCCTACTTCTGGCTCGACTAGTCCCGCTTTATTCTCTTTGCGCAATTCTAACAACAATTTGTCATCTTCTTCGATCGGATTCAACAATATATCTCCTTCAAGAAGGTCATCCGCTACCTTCTCACCTGCAATAAATATTTTTTTAATGTACTATCAACATTATAAGTCTTGGTGTTTACGAGTTCCATCGTTATATCTTACAATCCAGCTACTGTCGTCCTGTTAGTGATGTGTCTGTCGGTTGATCTGTCGGTTGATCTATCGGTATGTCTGCCGGTCGGTTGATCGATCTGTCGGTTGATCGGTCGGTCTGTAGGTCGGTCGGTCGGTCGGTCGGTCGGTCGGTCGGTCGGTCGATCGGTCGGTCGGTTGGTCGGTCGGTCGGTCGGTCGGTCTGTCGGTTGATCTGTCGGTCGGTCAGTCCGTCTGTCGGTTGGTCGGTCGGTTGGTCGGTCCACAAAGTTTGATATATGCATACCGTCATACCGTCATACCATTACTTGTATGACATGTTTGATTCTAAGCGCATGCGCTAGCGCACACGAGCACGCGTCATTAGTATTACGTATTTGTTAAAGCGATACACTACTTTGGGTATATAAAACTCTAGGCAGCTAATATAATAAGCAAAATTCAGTGCAAAGAGCTAGTTAGTATAAAAAAAGGATCCCTTGTGGTGGTTGTGTTGTATTGCTGCTAATAAACCATGTGAAGAAACCGTTACATGATGTTCCTGCATAATCAAAAACCTCGGAACTTCAAGAACAGTGATAGAACTATACCAGCTAGCAACTTACCTTTATTAACTTGTATAATTTCATCCACAGTGTCGTTCCTGGTATCATTCGCCTTAGGAATTGTGGTTCTCTTTATTTCATTTATGTTTTTGTGCCTCAGTCGATTTGCCGCCAAAATCCAATCCATTGCGCTACGGTGAGGCTTTTCTACATGAGGATCAGAAGGCGAAATATAGCGTATTTGTTTTCAAAGGAACTTATTATATTGGCATTATTTAGCAAAAGCTTACAACGACTATTTTAGCCAGTGTTGAAACTCCAAAACATTAAGTACCATCATAAAATCGTAATGTTTGAAATCGGCGTGTTGGTATGAACAAAAACGCTATTTATAAACCTAATCATATATTTTATCAATAATTGTTTAAATGTACAGGGTTAACTCTGTCAATGCAACTATCATGGTAAGTTTTTCAATTCCTAGTTTTCACCTTTTGTCCGAATAAATTTGTCTTCTTTATCTGACGCACTTTTTCATATTTCTCCTTAAAGTATTCAACATTTTTTTTTATATTCATCATATTCATCGAAACCTCACTCTCGGAACAATTGTTACCGTGTTATACTACTTTACTATAGTAAAGCTACAATACTATATTTAGTAAAATTAGATTTGTTAAATTAAAGACATTTCGTAATTAGCTTCTTACCAGCTTCCTTTGCATTTGAGTCTAAGGGAACACCGATTTCGTAATGTTTACGAGTTGTTCCATTTTCCAAGGATTCCTTCTTTTTACAATTGCCTAAACTTGACATCAAGGAAAGTACCATAATACATCGTAACAAGCTAAAATAGTACATAGTTAAAAAAAATTCAGAAGTAAAAAATTATAGTTATAAAACACAGTTAAATGTGATATTATTTTGAACTCATGTATATTAAGTAGCAACAGGTGGACAATAGATGGTAGTTGAAGCTAATTATCTCAAGCGAGTAGTCGTAGTGTTGTTATAACAACCTGTTAAATGAAATATGGCATGCGAAATAATACTAATATATAGATTTGGTGTTATCATACGTTTTAGATTATAAGGATTTTGATCAAGAGCATTTACTCCAAAGATTACGGTCTTCAGATTTTCAGGTTTGGTCAAAATCCACTTCCATGCATATTATTTCAGGAAATATAAAATGAAACATACTCCGAAATTACGAATACAAGGTCAATCTTTTTGATTTAGGAATGTAACTGTTTCCTCTTGTTGTCTCAAGTTTCGAGTCCATAGGTTTGCTCAATATTTGTCCGCCATTTTGAATCTATTTAAAGACACTATAATACAAACACTACACGTGCAAAATATCACAGGAGTGAACAAGACTATATAACATGCATGAACACAACTGTTGGAACAACAGCGTCGAGCAGCGCTCTTACAACCGTGCTGTCAAGCCTATTGAACCAAAGTTCAGCGCCTGTTGGACAAACATCCCTGTTAACAGTGCAGCAACAGGTTAACAGTGTAACAGCGCTGTTTAACCTGGCCCACTTAGGGCTGTTCATACATGTTCAAAATAGCAGTCCTATATATACAACAAATTGTACCATATAGATTTACCACCTCTTATGCACACATGCATGGCCTTCCGTATGCACCTTGTCATTAAGGTACTACCAAAGTGTAATCAAGGTCGCTCGTGCTAGGGGTCGGTTACGAGCGGAAATAAAAATCATTATAAGAAACTAGTGACCAATTAAACATATCAAATGTCATTAAAATGATTATCTTGATGTGTTTATATACACTGTTGAGAACCGGGTAGGAGACACGAGCGCTTCAGGGCGCTGAGAACTACACAAGAAAGAAAGACATTAGACCATTAACTTGCCCTGAGAAATACGTACGAGAATTAATAATGGCGTCGATTTCTGGTTATTCTTGGGGTGAGTATAATTTATTTTGATCTACGTAATGAACTTTACTCGCAACATGGTGGTATAAGGCTATGCAAACACCGCGAGTTAGTACATCAAATTCAGTATCACGCAATATTGAGATACAACCCGACTATACGAGTGGTCACATATAGCCAGAGATCATGAAACCAAATTGTAGTTTTGTCTCTCATTTTATCTGCGCAGTTTCAGCAGTATTGGCGAACCGCAAAAAAATGTGAATGTCACCATTATGTCACAAAGTCATGTTACATATCACACATAGTATTGGTTGGCTTCAATTAAATTTCATAAGTTGATTTTGTGCAGCATAATTCATATATGACCGCAACAAAAAGGATATATTTAATGACTGTTTACCGAATCTGAGTTTCACCTTGCAAGTGATCTTTGTTTGCTTATCGGCATTCTGTACAAACAATTTTGTAGATATTGCAGATATATTACATGAGAGATGTGTACATCAATATTAATACGAATTAACATGCATCAGCGGCTTCAGAACAGAAATTGGATACATCACTTAACACAAAACAACACAACATAACATAATAATATTAAGTGATTTCGTCCAGTAGTCATCATTGTGATCAATAGCTGACGTACTGCATGAAATTATAGGGAATCGAAAAATTTAAAACAAAATGTAAGAAGAGGCATATATTAAAGTCTGGAGGCATATTGGGCTAGTACTCTGATATTAATGTAACATACCTTAAGTCTAAATTTCATAAACCAACAATAAATTTAACATCAACTCAACAGTCGAATACAGCGTGTAAAAGACAAACTACCATGTAAGGTCGACGATGACCAAGGTCGGCAATTGTAATCGTGGTAACAAACATGTTAAACCGTGACGACTACTCACCAGCTGATTTGGGTTATTAAATAACTTTGTGAAAGTATGTTATAATATGAAGTTAACAGATCATCAAGACTCATGAAACAGCGTTAAAGAAGCCAAAATACAAGCTGTATTTAACACACGTGAAATGTGTCACGGGCAGGTTGACATTGCATAATATGCATTGTTCCGGGGGATCGAACGTGCAGCAGATCTCAATGACTCTGACGACCCCGATGCTCTGAAGTATAGTTAGCCCGCGAATTCCTGCGAATACAGACGCGTACTTTGTGTATAGTTTGTCACTTTTATATTTCAGTTACAGAAACTTATGTCAAGTGGAACTAGAATTATCATGAGAAAATTTCATGAATGTCCTGCACGAGTAAAAACATAAACAACATACAGAGGAGCTATAAAAATTGAACTCATCGTTGAATTCAACTTGCTGATTGTATTCTAGTAATTATTGGAAAGATCACTTTTCAATTTGCTAATACTTATCTTTACATCACCGTATACATGACTTTTAAGAAATATGTCAACGGAATTGTCAGGAATTACGTGACTTCACGAAACATTCATCAGTTGTCATCTTACTATATTTCATTTTTCAAATTCATGCCTCACGGAGATCAAAACTATAAAATTTCAATATACGTCCAAAGAGTTGAAAGGTGAATGTTCAGGTTTCAATGAAATGCACCCTTGATTCTTATATTTTAAGATTTTAAGTACTGATACATTCTTGTAGCATTTTAAAAAGATTTGTTCTATAATATACCACATCTAGAATCATTGTTGTGCAAAAAAAATTAACAGATGATATATCCTAAATATTTCATTCTTTTTCTCGAGGAAACACGAAATACGCTGCCATATAATAAATCGTGCTTCGCCTAATAATTTTAGTAGAATAGTAATACTATTATAATGCGAATATTTAGGATCAAATTGTTTTTATATAACGCAGAACGATTTAAAGGTTACGTCTTCGTAGAAAGAATATCATGTCCAAGTAACAATAAATTTACTATTTTTGTTTTAATCTAATTTTTATCCATCGCATTTCGTTTTAGCAATTATTGCTGCCATTATTTCATGTTCATTGGGAGACAGTAAAACATGGATACAAAATAATGAGTGGGGAAGTAAATCAAACTGGAACCTTCAAAGATTACCTTGCTCTAACGATATCGTGAACATCGAAGAGGTAAAAATTATACTAATAATATAACTATATAATTTACGATAGCTCGATCAAAAAATTTCTGCAAATATGCATGACAACTTTGACGTGAAATGGTTCAGTTATAAGGCAGCACTTTTTCTTTGTGGGGTAATATTTATTAACCTACATGAATCAGTGTGTATATTTCCCTTTAGGATGATGCATCAGTGTTTGTGAGAGGAAATTTAACAATGAAGGAGCTGGTATGTGTTACGTCGATGGCTATGACTATTGTATCCAGTACAATCAACCCAGATATCCTGGACGATGCTTACTAAATCCCCTTGAAATTTCAGATCATCCGTGAAAATCCCCAAATGTCTCCACAAAATGCTCCTTCTCTAACCCTAGACATGCCTAATTTATCCCCGGAATATTATCCCTAGGCATTTACGGTTATTTTTAGCGTAAACTTCGCATTAAATTATTTGAATAATAAATGATGCAAACTGCAAACATTTCAATCCCTATTAAATAATAAACCTTGTTTATTAAACTATTGTGATACTTGTTGAAAATAGCTAGATATTACCAAAAATAATTAACATAACTAGATGTGGGCAAAATATTCCCGTTGAAATAAATGACACAATGAATGACGTAGATCAAACATTTTACTTACAAAATTTGTTATACAATTTTACAGATTTTACCAAGAAGTGGATCCTTAATTTTGGTAAATGGAGTTGAATTGGCGTTTCCGAATGGAAGTTCATCGGAAACATGCCAAGGTTGGTTAAGCTACAATTGCGCCCAATTTTGCAATTTAAATATGAAGTGAACAACAGAAACAGTGTCACTTTAAACTTTTTTACAGTTTCATAATCGATTAAATGATGTCAGTTGTTCGAATTAATACGTGTATGTATAGTGTACGTATAGTAACAATAAAAGAGCTACATTCACGTAAAGGTGTAGCATTACTTGACGATTTTTCACCAATATCCTTCCACACTGGACCCTCTTCCCCCAAATCAATGTTGTAATCGTGTTAAAATCTTAAAATAAGTAAGAGTGTCGTGCTACTCGAGACAACATTGTATGATGGGGGAGTGTAGAAGGGCAGCATAAATTCTCAAATGATTTTGAAAACATGACGCCGCTGTGATGTATCCTCAACTGTTTTGTCCTGAATTGTAGCTAATACTTCACTAACTTGGGTTAACTATTTGGGGTCATCACCTACCTATACTAACAAGCTTTGTGATTGGTTGATTCAAACAATGAAAGACAATGAAACTATAGA
>JAOTOK010025882.1:0-12252 GCA_025770025.1 Virgularia gustaviana
TTATTATTATTATTATTATTATTATTATTATTATTATTATTATTATTATTATCATTATTATTATTATTATTATTATTGACTAAATGACTACAGTCATCAAGGTAAACTGATTTAATTTCTAAATTTGGCCCTGCGACTAAGAAGTAACGCCACAAAAATAAAAGGAAAAGTTGTCGGGTTTATAACGAAATTGAAGTAGGTGTTGGAGGATCTTATTTTGGCCGTGCTGCAGTACTTTGCTATAATTTACTGGGGTGTTAGTTTGTTATGTCGTAATGAGGTGTCACTAAAATTGTTTCAGTTTCCTTGTGCAATCATACTAAAATATCTTATGTTTCCTTGCAAGCAAACTCTTACAAAGTTAACTTAGTATAATAAGTTTACATGACATCCAGAGACTCAAAACTCATCTTCAGAATAAGAATCGGCAACATTATATAATAGTGCTTGCTAAAAGCCCAAGGCTAAATGTCCAATTTTAGAAAAGGCCGGGTTAATTGAAAACGACGTGAGGCGACATGAGCTAGTTGCTAACTCATATTAATTTTACAACGTTCCCTCCCTGTCTGCACTTTCACCGACTTAGACTCGCACCACTTCAAAGGACGTGACATGCATGGTGTCCATAATACACCCAACTGAGAAGGGATGACTTTCCCACCCTGAACGAGCTTAATGTACCCACAAAATAACTGAAATACATTCAAAATACGATATTTGTGTTGTTTATGAAGACTGTGCATTAAATATTGGCCACCAACATCGGTGTTGGCGTCGTGAGTTATTTTAGTGTCACACCAAACAATATATAGATGTGACATCATATTACTATCTTTATGTAATCAGATCACGTTGCAAAAATTGTTGATCACATTAATTTTGAGTAATTTTGTATAGTACCCAGTTTATTACAATGCACAGGGTTCCATCGCATGCGAAAGACACGTATTTGTTATTTATATAAGGAATATGTCATTTCCTAATTATTATGTGCATATGCGTGTTAAACTTTTTATTATATCAATCAAACTGTTGAACTATACACTAGTATTTCTTTTATTATTCAGCATATTTTAAACTCTGCATGTATTACTTGACTTCTGGATGTGGCCACCAGTATTTCTTTAGACACCAAATGTAGTTGGTTGATTCTGTATATGGCTATAACTTATAAGAATGAACGCAAAATGTGGAAAGAGCTGTGAAAAATACGTGATGCGGAAACCTGAGAAGTGATATTATCACGAACATCAGGCGCATTATTCCTATAAGAAAACGTGATTAATTTGTTTACACACCCTCAAAAGATATTACTTTGTGCATAACAGCAAATAAATCTATTTTCCCTTTTATCATTTAATACAAGTTAACAACGACACAGAACATCTTAATATAATTCTCAGAAACTATACCTGGTCTTTCACTTTCATACATGTTATCAACAATTTTTATATAACATAAACAAAACAGTGTAACCCACGTAAGAAACTGTTTTATCATATGCAATTATAGGATATAGAAACCAGCACAAAAAGTCCCATAGTTTCTTTGTCTACAACAGTATTCTTGTTTGTCAATCTTTGTATTTAGTATATCCAGCATAGCTTGTAAATTAGTGAGTTTATTATTTATTATCTATTATTCCAGACATGATTTATTGTTTTTAAAAGTTGCATAGCTTCGGACGTTCTCTCCAAATTTACTCTGCGGGGTCCAGAGGTTTTCTCTGGCATATAATTTGTGCTGAATATGTGCATCAATGTACACAACTATATTATATAATATAGTAAATATTGAAATATATCACAGAATCAAACCCACACGTATAAGAGTATAAAAAATGCTAAAATAGCTTATAAGCTTGCTGTATTGTTTACAAAAAGAGAAACAAAACACACGAAACGATGCACGCAGACAAGCTTTTCATTTTTTTCGACTTCATTTAACTTCTCACTATCGTGTAACTATGGCATTTGGACCGAGAAGCTGAGAGCTGGTCTCAAGCCACACAAAAGCCAGTACAAATAATCAAAACGGTCTGAGCATGCGCACAAGACGTATGCATTCCAAGTGCTGCTAGGCAACGCTTCCTGAGTGTACTATATTTAGTAACGACGTACTATGCCGACTTTTATACAGAACATGTATATGTGTATTTGTGTGGGACGCGAAACTCATGTGTATCATATATATTGTATATTTTTAACATGTTTTTATTATAATTGGGAACTGTACTATTTTTAGTTCGTATGTATGGTAGTTATTTCTTTAGTGATATTGTAAAATACTTCGCATTTTGCTGTGAAAATATTACGGTGCGAGGCGTGGGCTTTGTCAAAACAACATCTAAACCATCGCAAGGGGAACTAAATGACGATAAACTAAGGCAAACGTTTTGCTATGGAACTATTGTTGATGCCGTTGGAGTCCATTATTCCCACTGATGTACTGGTGAATACTAATGTAATAGGTCAAAAGCACCACCAAAACAAGGCGTAATTCACAACAATTTTTCCCCTAGCGTTATAGCAATTTTACTCTTTCTATAGTGTGTGGTAGTAATGAAGAAATTACTAACTGTTACGTAATGACAACATCACCGTACATATACACATACTTTATCTAACACAAACTGCAACCGTAAAAAGATAATACATCTATAACAAAATCAAAAGCGAAAAGATGGCAAGTTGCCAAAAGCGTGAATTGAAAAAAGCTGAGCCTTGGAGCGAGATCCTTTTGCGCTTTCAAAAGGTCAGCTATTTTTTTGACTTTTGGCGGTTCACTATCTTTTTGCTTTTGACTTATAGTTTACACTGCCTACGCAACACTACAACTTTCTTGACATATGAAAACCAAACAATTCCGCTCTTGTGTTTTATTCATTATAGATGTTACGATAGCCAAGAAAAACTATTAGGTCTACTATCGGCTTACACGTTTGCGCGGCATGGAGCAATGTTTCAAGTAAAAAACAGTATTATATTTCGTTATGGTAACTGCACGACGCTATATTATACCATGTAACGCCCGCCATCACGTATTACAAACATATGTTTTGGCAAAAACAACTCGGTATCTAATATTAGGCTGCGACGGATACGAAAACGCCAATATTTCCAGGTTTCATTAAAGTGACATATGGCATATGCCGATAAGGCAGTTCAACCTTTGACCACAATTCACACACATACAGTATATCTTTATTCCAGTGCTTATTTTTAAGGCGTAATTAAGGCAAGATCTTGTTATACTTTCTCAGATAAATATTCATCGTGGTTGGTTTATATTACATCAGAAAGTTCAATTGCTACAGCGAACGTGGCTCATAAGATGCACGGCAGCTCAATATTGGGTTATAGTACAGCATATTTTATTTTTATAGTAATATTATTGTGTATAGATATAGTGAAATTTCCAGTTTCTATGAATTGAGAATCGTCAACATCATAGCTCTTAATAATGCCCATCTGTCATGCAGCCACGGCCAGAAAACAGCAAACATGCAAGGCTTTCTCTAAGATAACATGATTGGCTAGCGTATTATGTTCTTAACCAATCAGCAACGGTCGTTGATCAATGAATCAGGCAGCTGTCCATATTTGTAAACACTGATGACATATGGAGAACGACTAGGAAATATTACCAAAAACGAATTTAGTTCATGTCCAAAATAGAAAAGCAAGTCATTCACAAATATTAGAATGAACCGCTTCAGAAGCTGTTGACAGTGAAGATGATGGTGTAGTTTATTATGAAATCTGGGTGAGCTGACAGTTGCTGTAAATTGCTAATACATAAAGTATAAAAATATCCCGGTCTTGAAACATCTTCAAAACTTAAGGTTTGATTGATAACTTATGCAATGGATTACATCGTGCTTTATTTCAAACTCATATCGAAACTGAAATCAAATTCAAAACTAATTCCGTGCAATCATCGTTCTACTCTTAATAGTTGTGTTAACTCCAATCTTGATTTTCTGAAATGCTTTGAGGACTTAGTATTATATTTAATCTATACTTTTTAACACAAAATCTTTAAGTAAGATTGAGGATATGACATTTATGACATTTTAATAAAATTTATCAGATCGATATGAATCATAATTTCAATCTTCATTTCGACAAGATGCAGGTTGCAAAATTCATCATCTGAATGAGAACATGGCTGAAAATAGCTGATGGCAAACGTTGTTTCATTGTTTTCTTTTATTTAACATTTTGAAAAATGTTCCACAACAATTTCAAAAGGATTGCTGATCAATACAACCGCATTTCAACCAAAACCATCTTTTTCGTTTCCTATACCACATGATTTTACCCGCTTTGTAGCCAAAAAAATATTTTCACAGAGCCATGGCTAGAGACGTGGAAACTGACTCAATCGAAATGATGACAACGTCATAATACCAACTGGTATAATTGAGAGACACACAATTGCACAAGCGACAGCTATATCCCCCCGGCTGGCCTACAGGAAAGGGGTCTGGCAAAGCTAAGCTGGGCAGGTCAGCTGACACAGAGCTCTTAACGTTTCATGACAACACGCACACACATCTGTGTTTTGTTAAAATGTGTTTTCGAGTTTGTTGTTCATGTTATTATGTGACTTCATGACCTCGTGTGCCCAATATTCCATACTTATATAACCATGCACTTATTAGACTAAAAATAACGTCTCATTGATTTTATTATTTGAGAATGTTCAGTCTCTTGTTCATTGGTACAGGAGTATGGTTCGCATTACATTAACCGCGCTTTATAGCCAGCTAAATGCAGTATAGTGTAGCACAACACATGATGGGTGGACCTTATTGGACCATTAAAAGGAAATAATCTAGGAAATGCTAGGGAAATCACTTTAGCTAGAACTGATAAAGCTATCCAGTATAACCAGTAATAGTATAACACTAGAACAATGAAGGATGGTCCTTACTGGACCTCTAGGAAGAACAGTTTAACTAGAACTGATAGAGCTATCCAGTATAACCAGTACTAGTATAGCACTAGTATAACACTAGACCAATGAAGGATGATCCTTACTGGACTTCTAGGGAGAACAGTTTAGCTAGAACTGTGATAGAGCTTTCCAGTATAACCAGTAGTAGTATAACACTAGACCAGTGAAGGATGGTCCTTAATGGACCTCAAGGGAGAACAGTTTAGCTAGAACTGATAGAGCTATCCAGTATTTTCTAGTATGCCTACAGTTATACTGTTCATCAACCATAATTTGACATCTGTTTTTTTGAATAATAGACCAATAGGATTAAGAGATGATCTCCACTAAATCTTTATAAACAATTTAGTGTGATCAATATAATGACGCATATATAGTAAAAACATTAGACAAACGTTGTGATGTTTAGTTAAAGCCTCTATTATATAGATATGGTATGACGCTACAAATTATACATACATGAAAAACAAAACATGAAAGATAACTCTTTCTTTGTACCTAAATCACGCCTTAGGTTGTTTATAAACGTGTCAGCCTCCAACATGTAGTCACCGGCGGCAGTAATTAGTTTTTAATGTATTAGTTTATTGTTGAAAGCAAACAAAAATTAAACAAACAAAAAACTTAGCTCATATCGTTAAACAATCACACGATTTACAAATTAAAAAAAGAGGCGTATATACGTGCCTCAATGCTCAACTGACTGAATAAACCAACTATAGCTATATTGGTGCTCTTTACAAAGACCAGGACTCTCGTATGGATAAAACCATAACAAAACTGACATAATTCAAACCAATGTCTTTCATATTAAAGAAAAAGGCAAGATATATTCTGTGAATATATAAATCACGATATACATTATGTATATTGATAGGAAATGGGTGTTTTTAAGAGATACTGGAAAATGTAAACATCTCCATAATATAGATTGCCAAGTATATTTACATTGCTATTGCATTAATCTCCTCCTCGTTTTTCTCGTTATCTTTCCCTACATGATGTCCAAAAACATTGAGATAAATTTCCTAGCAGCATCATTGCATCATGCGATAGACTTTGCTTGCAATAATACTGTTCTTCCTAGCTAAAAACTGGACAAAAATCCAGCATATCCAGTTAAGACCGTTGTTTCATTGTACAAAAAACAGTAGGTTTAGATAGTAGTATGTTTCATGCCATGTTATATTTCCCCGATACAAACTTGCAAATAATTTTTCCCCATTAGCTCTTAATAATAACACTGCTATATTATGGTCATTATTTATATACTTGGAAGCATTTACTGTGAAAGGAAGCGAAAGAGACGATCTCCAACAACGTATTTCAATATATCAAAATAATTCTACACCTCACTTACTACATGCAAACCGTAGACAACTAGTTCAAAACATAAAACTGTCTAAAAAATAATCACCTAAATATCTTAAAATTATGGTATTTCTGCAGGTCTTATTTTTCAAACGTTTGGTTTCTGGTCGTGGGGTGCCCTCCCATGCAGGCCTCCCTATACAAAACATACACGCCCTAACGCCTTCGACCGTCGTCCCCCTGTCCAAAGTATTCGTATAATTATGGGTAGATGTGAGACACTACGAGTTGGACAGCAGATGGAGCAAGGTAGTAAAATAAACAAACACTTCTTATGCAAAACCAATAAATATATGCCCCAAATAGATTACAATTGTACACAGAACAAGTAGTTCATGACAAAGAGAGGTTGAGATTCCCACTTACAGTATTTACAAGACGCAAAAACAAGTGTTTATAAGTGAAACTGACTATATCATAGTTTCTGAGATGCGTGTCGACCAATGGCAATGCCTGATGACCGTGTTATCATCATCAGAAGGACACACGTGGGCCGAGGTGAGACAGAGCAAACTAATTCAGCCACGGAAGGTCACAAACCGGCACGTACACAATTTAATAACAATTTTTACAAAAAGTTTTACCCTGATACGTCGAAATACTTTCGGTGGACCATTTCCTTCCAGCTCGTTATATCAACAGTATGTGCCATGCGTGCAATGAACACTAAAATCGGCGAAAACGCACTAAACTGAGGCATAGGATTGACTACTGGATCACTACAATAGTCCAACATATCAAATATTCTCTAGCGGGAAACTAGGACGAGCAACATCATTCAAATATTAACAGGTTTTGAGGTCTGTAGCCTGCTCCCCCCCCGCGGGCAGCGCGAAGTAAACAACATTGCAAGTTCTCTTAAGATAGAACGTGTTGACAGTACGATAAGTGTTCTTAATATAGTCAATATCTCAACAGGAGAAATACTTTATTTATGTGACCTTTTCAAATGTCAACGTAATGTGAAACGTGTAGAAACCAGTGGAAGGGTGGACTGCGGGCTCAACATACAGTATTATTGTATATTTCGCTATGCTTAGCTCTAAAAACTCGTCGATTAAAACACAAAGGATGAATCTGCAGTCTATGAAAATTGTCTGTCATTAAAGCCCCAACTGTACGAGGGAAGCACGGGGATAAAAATTGTAAAATAACTTACAAAACCATTTTAGGAGATCTCTGATCAAGTGAGACAAAAATGTCGCTATGTCCATAAATACTAAATCATTTTGAAATAATGTAAACTTTCTATGTATGGTCAGCTGGCTATTTTTGGCAAGATAACAGGTTTATATATCCAGTTACATATAATAGCAATTCATTTTCGTAAAATGTTGTCAGGGGTAAGCCACACCTATAAATATGGAGGGTGTGTGGTGGTCTTTCAGCCACTTCGTCCCAAAAATCCCTTGGAGTAAAACCTAGACCAAAAGCTAAACTTAGTGCCAACGCTGGGCAAATGTGCGAATGCGAAACTAAGTAAAGGTGATTCGACAACGGCACCTTTCATGTAACATTCCTCTAATTACAACTCATTAAATGCTGCAACAGGGGAGACAGCGATGAAACAATACCCCGTGGCGGGTTGATATGTCAACTAATACGGCTATTTAAGGGATTGTTTATGATTGAGGAGCAAAAGAACAACAAAATACTTAATCTTGTTTGTGACCTAAGTCTAGTAATGTATGTTTATATCACATGACGTATAGACGATACTTTTCAGAACTAAATGAAATGATTATAAAAATACATTTTGATTTTAAAATATATATCGCAAAAGAGCTGAAAAATACTACTATATTCGGCAGCCTTAAGACAGTAAATCAAGAAAAAAATGAAAGGAAACCTTTGTGAACCAAAAGATGAAACTCCTAGCTGCCCTGAGGATAAAACTGAGGCTAACGGATTATCCGGTGCACGGAGAGTGAAGACATTTTATTCAACGTAATTCAAGTTAGTTTTTGGCTATGATTACTCATTTACTGGTTTAATAACCAAACTTTTCCCCAACAAGGTAAAACAACTATTTTGTTTAAGAATACATCTCAGAAGAGGAGCTTAAAAACGTAAATCGCAAAAATGATCACCTGTGAGGTGAACAGACTAGACTGAATAGTAATAACTGATGAAGTTATCGAGTATTAACAAGATTGCATCACTAAAGAAGACTACAACAAACTGTCTATTACAACATCACATGCACAATACTATATTGGACGGTTGGACCTCACAACCTCCTGTGAGATAGAAGCTTACGAAAGATTCCTGAAAACAAACATATAGCTGTTCTCTCCTAGCTAACTTATGTTGATCTTCACAATTTGTAAGACCCAGACAGCATGCAGGTGCACACTACATTATATAGCACATAGATTGTGTCCATTGACAACAAAACAATCATATTTCACAACCAAACGTTTAGCTTACCACACAAGCTGTAAAAAACAGTTTTAATGGAAAACGTTACCGAAGTCCATTTACTCCCAAATAATTCCTACATTATCTCCAGACACCTCATCTAAACATCACCAAAAATACCTAATCTAAATATCCCTCAGTTTGCTTAGAAAGAGTAGCTAAGGGACCAGTAGAAACTATGCTCCGTGTATTGCATGATTTTTATTCATTCTGCTGCCGTAGTCCTAGCTAGTTCATACTTTGGAAGCTTAAAATAATACCAAGATTGCACAGGAAAGTGAAGAACAGTCATTTGGTTTCAGGGAAGTGCCTGAGAGATAGAAATTTCGGGAAAATTAGTGATAAGCCAAACCAAAACTGAGAACAGTTTAGATTTTGATAGATGTTTATCCTTCACCTCGTTACTATACGACATGTCATCACGGTCGTATTAAATTGCAGGTTTTCCCGTATTTTTTAACATTATTGATAATGTAGCCATGGCAATAAAAGTGGACCTCTTAAGGTGTTGATTTGTTCAGCAGAATTACCCCGAAGCAAACTACCGAATCAGGTAAAAACTTGATTTGCTTGAAAAACGTCCAAATTCACACGAGTATTTTGTCACGATCTCGGCTGTAGTTTAGCTAAGCATCTTGAAATTGGCGCAAAATTTTATTGTTTCCAGGAAACTAGATTTTTTTTCAAAATATATTTATAACACATTGTTGCGGACACTAGAAAGCTTCTCCGCAGCGTGATAGCTTCTATGTAAGATGACGGGTGTTGATGAAGTCATCATGCGTAGAACATGACCAAACTTGCTCCAAATTTGAATTATAATTGTGATCATAGGATTACGAGCTGTTGTTTCTATCAATTCTGTGCATACAAAAATATTTTATGTCTTCGCGGATTAAACAATCGACAATAATTGTTTTTGTTTGATTGTTTCATATATAGCCAAATGAATAACAGTTGAGTCACATGCAGTGTGGTGAGCTCAGTACGTATAATGCAATTCTCTTTATTAATATCAGTCGGCGGGCGTTTTTAGTGTGAGTCTGACTCATAGCTAGTACCAAATGTAGTAGCAGTATAAGATTGTGTTGTTATTTACGTCGCTACTGACAACGACCACGACAGTAGGAAAATTAAAAATTGGAAATTAATTAATAAAGTCTCGCTGGGTATGTCAGCTGCCCGTGGGGGGCATAAAAAAGTTTTTGATAAAATTTTGTCCCGTTTCCAATAAGCACAGGTTAATGGCAAACATTGCATACTTTCATTTTATCCTTAGTTTCCTGGTCTTCAATTAGTTTTCAATCAAGAACTCCATATATTGTTACCATAGTTACAGGATTATCAGGTGACGACAGCATACAGCAAGAAAGGAGACTTATATAAGAAACCTCTGAAACGATTTATTTTGCAAACATCATGGAGAGCAACAAACAGCATTTACAGTATTATTCCATGATTAACTTAATAACATGGGAAACCACTCAACTCTAAGTAAATTGAAAAGAACTGATGCAGATAAACAAGATTACTAGAAGGTGCGGTCACAATCCAAAATATTTTTTCTCAATATACAAAGAAGACAAAATCTCGGTTTTACCTCCGCAGATAAGAACGAGCACGCTGAACGAGCACGCTTATCGCCTCCCCAGCAGGTGTCTCGACCCACAGGGCACGAATTAAGCAGCAAGGCACTCGTGTGAGGCAGCACGGCTAGGAGCAACGACCACACAATACCGCACGATCACGAGCTGCATGCATGGACATCACGTGAGATTACTACACGTAGAAAACACCCCCCGTACGTGACGCACGACCAAGGGCACGTAAGTATGGCTGATTAGGGTTTTACAAAGTGATCAAAAACAGCGTCTAATCTACCTCATGTATATAAATTAATTCATAGCTAGTGTCTAAGCGTGGCCAATGTCAGCAGATTAATTATTTTCCAAATACTCGGCAATCCTTTGTTGAGCAAAACAACAAGTCTACTGTAATTTTCTTCTAAACAATGTCTTGATTGCAATATATGATACATATAATAAACATAAAGTAATATGCAACTTTTCTAAATAACATCAGTTGGTTTACTGAAGTGAAAAACGAATATATAACGCAATAAAATATTGAAGCCTCTAGCAGAAGATTCTTAATTAAAGAAAAAACTGAAATTTAACCATTATTATACTACATGATTTTAACTATAGCATCTCTACAGTTTATACTAAGGTTTTGTTGCAGTTACTAACTACACAACATCTTCACTGGCTGACAACAATGCAGTTATACAGGTCAACATATGATCATTTTAGCTCCCAGCTACGCTCCGAAGTAATGGAGGTGAAATATTTAGCCATGAATCAAGTCAAGTACAGCAGAACGCATCAAGCCATGAACATTCTAGCTTCGTCGTATTTTGGCTATTTATCAACGCTGTAGAAGGTATTCAACAAATATTGTGACGCAGAACGCGATTGGAGTTTTAAAATCAATAAAGCTTGTCAAAGAATTATTCTAGATGAAAAAAATATATACGTAAACTAGAGATAGTATTGATCATGCAAGCTATGACTCATTCCTACTGATCGATACACAGAAGGGTTTTTTTGCGAGCTGTTTGCGTGCACGATATGCTATCAAATTATAAGCCTTCCTAAAACGTGCTTCATCGCGTGAGGTTGCCCTAATCTTTCCTTAATTCGCCAAAGCGGCTTTAAAACTATTTTTATCTAAAAATACTTATGACTTTTAGAAGTTTTTATTGAATTGTT
Source organism: Virgularia gustaviana (assembly GCA_025770025.1). NCBI lineage: Eukaryota > Metazoa > Cnidaria > Anthozoa > Scleralcyonacea > Virgulariidae > Virgularia > Virgularia gustaviana. The sequence continues at coordinate 11,526 of JAOTOK010025882.1, forward strand.
TATCAAGGCCTTAGCAGACGTTGTGCTAAACATCATTCATGATTGTTTCCTATTCTGCTGCATGCACCTGTCATACACTAATCTATTTTTAATATTTGTAATCTTTATTCCAAGCAACGCGGATCTTAATTACAAATCTAACACTACTTTTCAAAGTTATGACTGTGGAGGACAATAATATCAAAAATTTATCAGAAAACACAACCTACTTGAAGTGACTTATTGAATAATTAGAAAGTTACAGCGGAGCAAACATACTGGAGATCAATACCTCTCATTATATCTTGCACCAGAATGATGTTAAAATAATTACGTCTCTAAAGTTGGTTCTGATATGCAAACACATTAAATCATCCGTATACGGTTTTGTTCGACAATTCTTCACCAATAACCGGATAAAATATTCTTAAATTTACCAAAAGCTCCTTATATCCCCACAGCACCCCCATAGTAGGCTAAGTAAAATGTATAACGCGTACCTGTTTATCCATGTTAGTACCTCAAGGCGGTTGTCGTCCTCAGGAAGTCTTGGGTGTGTCCTTCAGAATTGTCCAGGAATTGTCTTTGAGAAGTTCTTCATTCGCAGGTCCCAGGATAGCAACAGAACTCATTCGTTGTGAGTCGGCTAGATACCTAGGTGAAGGTGATAATGAGGAAGGAAGGAAGGAAGGAAGGAAGGAAGGAAGGAAGGAAGGAAGGAAGGAAGGAAGGAAGGAAGGAAGGAAGG
>JAOTOK010025893.1:0-12250 GCA_025770025.1 Virgularia gustaviana
GGCTGGGGGCCCAGCCCCTCCCAGCCCCTACGGCCTGCTACGCAGGCTAACACCTCCGCCTTTAGAAAACGTCAAATCACACTGCGAATATTGATTGCGCAACTACTGATCAAACTTTGGAATGGTTTTTCTCTGCTTACTGTAAAACCTAAAACCCAAAATTTCCGTTCGGCTGTCCTACCAACTGACTTCCTAAACGGCTTTACTGTCATTCACCGCTATCAAAGTTCTTCACGGAAGGACAGATTATGACACAATAATTCACTTCCTTTTACGTAGTTTCTTGAAAAGGGCGCAGCATGCAACATTTCCCATCGCATAGTGTATGACAGCGCAACTAAGATACCATTCAGTGCCTTTTGCGCGATTAAATCAGAAGAGCTTGAACTTCGATGTATTATAGTAGTGACAAGGGTGCGGCTTTAGTTTGTCCCAACAGAAAAAGACCAGAGAATGCAGAACTGGGAGGTTTTGCATAGACCATAGGCATGCAGCACCCGGTGATCCTCATAGGCCCCTCGTGATCCCAAGAGCCTCATAAAACCTCTATAGATTACTGTACGCTATCTTACTGTATGTCCTTTTTGGAGCTCCGACTCCGTTCAGATGTACGAATGAAGGTCTCCTAGCGAGAAAGTCGAGGAACAGGGTGATTTTTATAGTGGAAAATTCACAAACTTATAAGAAAACCATACAGAGAGACATACAGAGATACACTGGTTGCCGACTTGCAATAACGTGAATCAACGTCAGGTCCTCGAATTGGTTGACCTTTTTTGCTCTTTCATTTTAGAACTTCTTCTTGTTTTCTAATGTAGTTCAGGTTTACTGTAGACGTAGTCGTAGTGACAATTTCAATGTAAAAATAATTACTACTGAGTTTCTTAGATCCATTTGGAGATAGGGCAATGAATTGAACAAAAAAAGTTCAAAACACGCGAATCGGCTCACATTTTTCTGTGATATGTGAGACTAAACGGTTCATTTCAAATTCTGACCAATGAGAAATAATTATTCAAAATTCAACACAATTTTTCTTATCTATAGGCAGAGATAAGCTTCTAATTAACAGATGGAAATTCGTGGTGCTGTGAAGCACTTTAAGGATGAAATATCTTTTTTTTTAAAGGCCGACGCACGGTTATATACAGCTGCCTAACTGAACGCTAACTGCGGTCTTCGTCCATTTCTCACTAGTAAGAAGCTTATAAGTATGGGCTGTCAATCAAGAGCGTCGTGACGCAATGCGAATTAACTAAGACGTCATTGTTATGAAGTGTATGACACCATCACAATTTCAAGGTTCTTAAAACATCATACGATTTAGATTGCTTTATCAGTTTATATGAAGTGTCTTCCGCAGGACTACAGAGTACAACGTTTTTTTGCATGAACGCAATGAGGTTTGAACTACAAAGCTGCGCGTAACTACCGCACCGCGCCATATAGACCAATGACGTAATGGTCAAACGTATATTCGCGAACCTTTCCGAATGCAAATTTTTAACCGCGGTGCACACCATGAGAAAGCTGTAAAAATTAAAATGCATACCGAAAGATCTTCTACTGTTAGTAGCACCGTTATATAAACTGTAAGTATTAGTATAATAATATTACAACAAGTATCATTACATACAGTTATGTTAAATATTTATCGCATACAGTCTGAGTCTAAATAATCGATCAAGATGTCAAGACTCAGCCACAGCCGGTCAATTTAATGTCTTTATAACAGGTCATCGCTAGACGAGTCATGCGTACACGTATCTAAAACTATTTGAAACGGTATACAATATTCAAAATAAGTTGACGCTACTTAGCCATATACTTTCATTCTATTACTATAGCTGAATTTTTACATTGACAAGGTTGGATAGTACTAGCAACCCAGAATTTGTAACATCTTTCTTTTGTTTACCCGGTCCCAGCCCTCCACCCTCTCCTGGAATAACAAAATTGAATGATCAACTGTCATTTTTTAATTCAATTTTATTATATTTGACTCTAATTTCATTTATTTCTATTCTAGTACTGATGCCCTGTTCGTGCAGGATATGTTATTTCTCCGAAATGTACGATGCTATCGATGGAACATGCAAGCTGCAAAATGGGTGGGGGTAGTCATTGTTTGTACATTGTTTACCATTGAGTGTCTTGTGTTTGTCTTTACTGCATTGACATGGAATATTCCTGTTGCAAAGTCTGGAGATGACAGCTTAAAAGTGTTGTTTCTTGCTGATCCACAAATACAGGTACACTGTATATACAGTATTAATGCCGGCCAGGGGGGTCACACTCTTTTGACTTTTAGAACTAGCAAAAAAAGACAGTGATGCAGATAAACATCCCTGGCCTAAACTTACCTAGCAATGAAAATTCAAGTACTAAACCTTAATTATTAATATAGTATTGACTCCATTGATTTAATTCGTTTGAAAATAGTGGTCCTTGGAAATTCATTATTTCAAACACCATTTTCCATAGGTATATTTAAGTTGCTCCATGTAGTCTATTTATGAGATAATTAACTGGTGTCACCTCACAGTTTATAAATGAGTTTTGTTGATTCAACAATTTAGTTAATTCACATTGTGACAGTATATGATTTAAAATATGTAGTATATGAGCAAGTTTTATATTTTTTAATATCAGGGTTTACAGAATGAATCTCCTGGTATTCTTGGATATATTGCAAGGTGGGACATATATCGGTATCTGAAAACGACATTTTCTTATGCAATGTGGATTTCCAAGCCTGATATGGTAGTTTTCCTGGGTAATGTATTACCTACGTACAAATAAATATGTTATATTTAATGCTACAGTAATAAACCAATTAATAAATAAATGTACTTGGGTCATAATTGGTTAAAATCACTCTTTATAATTAATATGTTCTCTGTTTATTTCAATATATTTGAAAATCTGATGCAAATTTCTGGTGGCAGAGAACATACTCATCTATCAAAAAACATGATACATACTATATTTCAAAAAACATGATACATACTATATTGTTAGGCCTGGGCCAATAACTCACAATTCAATCATATTATTTTGTTGATTATTTAAGGTGATTTGCTGGATGAGGGGCTCATTGCTTCTGATGAAAATTTTATTCAGTATACAGTAAGTTACCCAAAATGGAAACTATAGTTTCTATATCTACAATTGGTGGGAATTGAAGCAGCTGTCAGCAGTGAAATGTGTTTACTCATTGAATGTCATCATAATTTATTATCATTGAATGAACACTTTCACACAGGCTGGCAGCAAGAGACTAGCATGAATCACATGTCCATGTTTCATATAATGATAGTGAAGATTTGTTATCCAGGAATATCGACATGTTTACACTTTATAAATATACACAATTGTATAGGAACTGCTATACAGTCCTATAGGACCTGCTATACAATCCTATAACTACCATACAATCCTATAGGAACTACCATACAATCCTATTATAGCTAGGAACTGCCATACAACCCTATAGGAACTGCAGCTATACAATCCTGTAGGAACTGCTATACATGCAACCCTATAGGAACTGCTATACAACCTTATAGGGTCTCTGTGAATGCCTGATTGCAGTGCATGGATTGTCATGAGGCTTTTCCATCTCTTATGTGGGTTTTTATTGTTTGGGATTGATAATTATCCCATTGATTTTCAGAAATGGTTTAATAATATTTATGAAGTTCCTAGTTCAGTAAAAACCATTAAATTAGCTGGTGATAATGATGTTGGTGGAGAAGAAGAACCACTGCTGTTGGATTTGCTCAAGAGGCATGAAAAGCATTTTGGTCCCACAAATGAAATTGTTGAACTGAAAAACTGGCAATTCCTAAAGGTATATGAGCAATATAAGGTGTATATGGATTATAAATAATTTTATATAAGGTACATATTATATTTTGAGTCAAATGTATCTAGCTGGCATTTCCTATGTCAACTCTCATTCCCATGTATGTTCAAAATTCTCTTCCTTTTTGGCAACCATGTTTCTGATAGGAAAATATTGTTACAATTATACCAGGTTCCAATTTCACTTACAAAGTTTGCATTGCCTATTTCCACATGTCTCATATTTTTTTACCCTCTGCAGGCAACAAGCTTTTTTGATTTCTCATTCTAGCTGAACACGATCAGTTTCCTACGTGGTTACCATAATTTTGAAGAGAGACAGATTGCCAAAGATTTAGAGATGTTTCTTGCTACATCATTTAAAAAGCTGTCAAAAGACAAGCACACTATTGTCTTAAGTCACTTGCCTCTGTACCTTTGGGGACGAAACTTTGCAGCTAAGGTAGTTATTTGATGTCAGTAGTTATAGTGTTATCCTGTCTGCATGTAATATACGATTAATAGTTAATATATAATAAAACTCACATTGCCAAATGTTAAACAGCCAAATTATTCAGTGGGAATTCATGTCTACAACATACCATTGCTCATTGGTTTAATTAATAATTACAGCCTGTTATACAATGTTTGGGTAGATCTCAATTTCTTTGGCTTGACCCCCAGCTCGATCAGTCTAACTGTATTGAAATATCACATGATTGAAACCCAAGAACACAGACACTTACTGTAACAGCTTTGTTTTTGTTGTTATTTAGGTTTTAGGTACCATGCCCAATGTAATATTTAGTGGTCATCTTCACAAGGTTCAGTATGCACACTAATTATGTTTCCATGATAATTCATACACCTTTACTATAAAAAGTATGTACTGTACCATGATTTTGGTTATTGGGCATTGTTGAAGGCATATTTAAGGCACAACATGTCATCAAGTGTCCAAATTAGCCACCTGGGTTTCCAGGAAGGTGAAACAGCTAAGTTAATACCTGGCTCCTTATCCTAATCCCCCCAGCCAGCCCTGATTTGACTACATACTGTAGACTGACATAAGTAGCTGGGGTTTTTTACAGTCTATTTATCGAAAATACTTCTCAAATGGATTTTCATTCAATGAACATATTGTACCAACATGCAGCTACAGAATGGGTACAGCCAAAATGGGTATGGGTATGGCTATTTTTGGTAAGTATGTTAAAATAGGATATACATTCTAAATTTCGTATACATGCAGTATGTACTTAGTTTTATATTTCAACCTTGCATGTTTTCCCCAAGAGCTTTTGCAGCTATAGTATATGGAAGCTGTAGTTAATAAATGACCATTTAAGGTTGTGCAGAATCTGAATACCGACACTCTGATATAATTGGACTGTCCGGATAGATGCTTTTAATACAATGATAAAACTTACACTGTAAGTAGTAAGTTACAGTTTTTTCCCACTGAAATAAACACTCTACAGTTACCAGTATCTGGTCAGTACCCATAATCTAATGACCATAAAAATGCAGGGTATAATAATATTTTTGAGTAACTTTTCCTTTTCAGAACCAGAAGGATCCTATCAATACGCAGTGCTCAACCTTCCAGACAGATATTTTTATTTATATTTATATATTGTTGTCCTATGTTGCTGTTTCTTGTACCTCTGTATTTTTGGTAGGATAAAATTAAACAAGGCATTATTTAATAAATAACCCCATTATATGTCTTGCTGGTCTGTATGCCATACTCGAGCACTGATATATTTGCTGAAATCGGTCAAGTTGCAAGTCCATAAGTTACCGTACAGACCCGCAAAACAATTATTCTTTTTCACAATTAGTGTGTACTTGTGCAGATCTAAATTTTTTATTGACCTCTCTAACTTGATCCACATGGTAAAATATTTTGATTTTGATTTTTTTAGTACAGACCTTTTTGCCCTACAGGCTCTGCCTGTAAACAAAGAAATATCAAGTAAAATGTTTTACCATTCGGACCTAACATTGCCAAAATTTTCTGAAACTCTGGTATATATTTATTTACAAACAAATTACAAACACAGCTTCAATTTTAAAAACATTTGAAATTTTGGTGATGTTTGTATCTTGTGGACCCCAGTTTGATATGGGCAGAATCGATACATGTGTGAATGGAGTACATATATATCCAATAATTTATTTCCTTAAAAATTCCCAATTCCTGTTAACTGGTAGCAACTTATGGGGGCTGATAGAAGAATATTTATATCAATATTGTCCAACAATGGTTTTCCTACCATATATATGTTGTTGTTAGGGGTAATACTGTTTGTTGTTACTGTAAATAAAAGGCATGCATACACATTATGTTGGATGTAAATAACAATTGACAATGTATTATTAAATATATTATTCTCCTTGATAAGCACTTGTGATCGAGTTCTGCATTACAGCATATTGCTGGCTAGACCACAATTACTTGTACCTTGTAATTACTTGTCATGCAAACGACAGAGCTCTGTAGTTACAGCAACACTACATAATATATGTATATGTACTGGCAGTGATTTTTGAGAGGGGGCCCTGACAAAGCTGGAGAACAAACCCCTAAGACATACAATAGCACATATATCCACAGAAATACAACCAGGGTATATCTGGTAACATGGGCTAGCTAAAGCAATAACTATCACAGGGAAGGCAGGTTATCCTTGATTCATCCATAGCCGATGATGCACTTTGGTGTAGTACATAGTAACATGAGATAAAGTGTCATTGCGTACATGGAATGTAAAAGCAGTTGTGAAAACAACAGGAAGAGCAATTATAGTGATGACTAATTGAAGGTAATAATGAATAACATAATGCGGGTTGTTAGATTGAACAACAGAGGTAAAAAAGAGAACTTGAATAAGGGATATCAGGAATTTGGGAAGTAGGAAGAATGTGAAGGGTATAATGCCGATTAATGTAGGTTGTCAAGATTAGGATAACAGAGGTAATGGTGCTGGTGCGTAAGAGTAACTTCAGTAATGTACATTGTACAGTAAGATATAAGGATACTGTCAGATGGTACATAAGGATCATAACAGTGCATAGAGTTAAATAAAGATAAGCAAAGCAAATTGACAACAAAGTAACATGATTGTAAGTAATGTAACCCTAGGTTACAGATGTTTTTGGATAGTTTTACTATAGGGTTTAGCTACATGCAGTATTGAACAATTATTAGACTTGAGAATTATAATTAACAATTTTTCTATCTAACCCATACAATGCATCCTGTAAATTGCAATGGCTAACCCTATAACAAAGCCATGTGGCTGTATATGCAACCTAAATACCTTGGGTAATAACTGATAATTTATTTTCCTGTTATATGAATCCTTAAGATTTAAAATATTTTCAATGTAACCTAGTACAAAAATACAAAACCAAATCATGGTAAATTCTAATCCAGCCATTCACTTAAGGGCTGGCATGATCTTTGGCTGGTCATGGTTTGCTGGTCGTAATAGTATTATAGAGACAAATTTCTTTGTTTCAATTGAAGTTTACTTAGTACTCTTCTTGTTCATCTTCAACACCCTGAGCTTCGTCTTCCACACCTTCCTCAGGTGGGACAAAACCATCCTGTAGAGACATCACCAAAAATTAAGGATGGTACCAATACTGAGTTAGGGCTGGCAAATATGCAATGGTATTTATATGATGTGTACAGCTCTCAATGATATATTTAATGGTTTTGTTACCAGTTTTGAGGGAAAAACTGTAGGACACTGACAAAACCTTGATGCATCCAGGGGAGACAATTGGTGATGAGACATAACTGTTAACATTGTGGTTCAAAATAACTGCCAGCTTCAAGTGACAACTGAAAGTTTTACAACCTTCCCCTGTGTTTTTACTTCAAAGCTTGAGCATTATGCGACCTATGTCACCACTACCACCCATTACCCATACTAGTTACTGGTAGTTTGGGTAACCATAGTGTCTGTGATGACACTAATGAGTACTAAACCTGTCTTTTCCTTTGCTGCAACTACAGATTTAATTGCTGGTGGGAAATTTCCAGTCATGAGTTGAAGATAATTAACCACTCACCTCAGTGGCATAAAGAACATTTAAGATGGATTTGAGAATTGGGTGTTCTTCACCACCACCATCTTGACAAATTACTTCAATATCGCGTAATTTACTGAAGTAAAAGTCTCTTTCTTTCTCCAATCCATCAACAGTGAGTGTCATCTCAGCTACCTAGACAACAAATGAAAATTATGATCAAGTTAGTGCCCATAGATTTTCATATCTTCTGTTGGTATGATGTGAAATTTTATGTGTGTGTGCCTTGGGCTTGAAGCAGGGTACCAGTGACACAAAGCATCACCAATTAGCCTTTCTCATGATGACGATGGCCGCCATTTTTGGGGTACTTTTTCAAAACATGTTAGCGTAAGACAAGATAAAGGAGACTCATTATATTTTTAAGGCAAATTTAGTTTTATATCACAGTTTACACTCGTTTTGGAAAAATCGAAAGTACCCCAAAAATGGCATCGTGAGAAAGGCTAATTGTATGTATATAGCTGTATTGTATTGTATTGTAGGGGTCGTATTATAGTAAAATTATGTTTTTCCCTTGTGTGACCATTTATTTATTTATTTATTTATTTATTTATTTAATAATTTATTTATGAAAATATGATTAATAGATCAGACTATCTTGCCTGGGGGGTTATATCAACAATTTGATACCTGTGCATTTAGGTCTTTAATTTCTTGTGCGCTTGCTGCGGACGTTGTGCTTGTTTTAACTGGGGCTGCCTTAGCAGGTGCGGGACGGGATGTTCGTGGAGCTATACCTACAGAATGTAATATAAATTAAAATTCCATCGCTTGCAGAAATCTATTCATTTGGCAAAACTCCTAACTTCCTATTCTGAATGAGCAACTAGTTCATTTATTGATTAATGACTCAATTGGTTAATTGAGTTAACAATTCAGACTAATGGGAGAATGATGCTGAACCATCTTACAAATTCATCAAATGAATTAATGAAAGCAAATGAATTTATGTAAGCAGAAAAAAGTCATTCATTAGGTAAAATTTTGGCCAAAACACAATTATTTTGACCAAATATAACAACTTCTTATGTGCTGATTTAACAGAAAATATGATCACATATCTTTCTTGTCTTAGCCCCCAATTCAAAAATTATGTCACAATTGGTTGTAATTTGACAGTTTACTGGGCATAAGCTGTGTATGACCACACCCACTAGATCATGACAATTTGTCAGAAACCTTAGCAGTTGTTCCCCCACCAAATTGCTAGCTAGAATACATCACTGATATATTTACCTGCTTTCTTTGCTGCTGGTTTTGGCATACTTGATGCAGATTTTCCACCAGCACCATTAACCATCTGACCACCTCGTGCCGATACTGGGTCGTACTCTATACCCAAATCATAATTTGCATCAAAAAACTTCTTGAACCACTGCGCAAACTCAAAGTTATCCTGAAACTTCCCTTTCACAAGTTTGTCTATTGGAATTATCTGTAGAATAAAAGAATTAAAACAAAGTATACAATTTTTACCTTTTTCATGTACATCAATGTTAAAAGCTACAGGTAACACCTGCAGCCAACAGTTACCACCACAAATACCTAGAAAAGTCTTAACCCAAAGTGGCTTTCTAAGTAATTTTAAATGGTGCAAAAGACCAGGATTACAATAATATAATATTATATTATTGAATAAAAATGAAACCTTGGCAGCCAACAGGACTAATAACTAGATGTGTTGACAATAATAACCTTATTTTATGCTTTTAAATAAAGTTTACCATCAATGTCTTTTTATAACACACATACTTGTATGCATTTTCTTACCTTATCAACACCAGCTTTCTTGAAAGCAGTCTGTAGTAGCTTCCAGTTTTGAATGTACTCATGCTCCAAGTTGGTGTTAAACTTGACTCTTTTCAATGGCATGCAATCTATAACACAAAATTTCTTAATTATATAAAAATATCTTCACAGAAATATTTTAATCCTAAAATAAAACAACAGCACATGATATCATTATTAATACATAAATTGGATGTTCGACAGTTTGAGGATGATCAAGAATTAGGAGCAGCTAGCCTCAAGCCAGTGAGCCAGCTAGCCCACATCTTGGGGTATATAGGGGCATTGAGGGATTATGGGGCAAGAGTAGCTGGCTAGCAGGTTAATGATGACCACCCATGATTAAATTCTAGACATATACAACATATGTCACCCAACTTGTAAGCTACAGTACTGAATTTTCTAATACCATTAATTTTTAGTTACAAACTATTTTGTTAAATGCTAAAATGAAACTGAAAGCACTGGCAAGACTACAGCATATTATCAGTATATGTTGGTATGAAACTCGCTTATTTTAAGGGGAAAACCAAGATAACAAAGAAGTTATATAATTTCCAGAATACCACATATTATTGAAATTACGCCTGAAAACCTCCTCCTCATTTGCCTGATCCACATATTCAAACAGATCTGAAAATCCTAACTCTAAATTATTTATAAAACTAGAAAACCAATTCCCACTTTTTAACAACAACACTGACTACTCTTCAATAATACTTTAGTAAAAAAGATAATTTCATAAGGGCACTCCAGACTATTTCCATGTACTGGCATATTTGTAATATAGTACATAAAGTACAGACAAAGGAAGGGGAAGGCCCAGGGAAGGCCTGGCTGACAATGGCCATGAATGGGTTAACACAGGTCAAATAACCACTGACCAGGTAAAAATCACTAAATCAGTAAAACAATATAAAGGTTTTAAACAATATAAAATTCAGTGTCCATATTGGCATAAATTCTTTGTCTCCATTTTAGAACTTTTTAAATTTTTAATTTGGACTACAAATTTCCCATATTTTCCAGTTTGCTAAACAATTCTGTCTGTTATTATGAGAGTCACTTAATATTGAAGCATGGGGTGATGGAATGATTGAGAAAATGTTTCTCGTCTGAGAATCTCAAAAATTTGTCCAAAATTAGCATAACCAAATGCAGTACAAAGTTTTCAGACTGGTTGCACATGTTCAGACACTTGTCAACCAATCTGAAGAGCATATTTAAAGCTAGTAACATCTGTGAACCAAGGCAAACAAATTTTATTTTCAAAGAGAAGGCTCTCTTTAGCCTTCACAAGTTTGCTCCATCTCATTTCATTTTATGAAATTTTCCCGAAAAACAACATCAAGTACATCCATTTTCTTATTTCACAGTATATTTGTATAGGAATTCCCTGCCAAAATTATGAATAAAATGCATTAAAATTACTCATTAAAATTAATTTATTTCCTGTGTTGTTTTGTAGCCATGACTCATGTGATTAAATATGAGATTATCAACCCCAGCTTGGAGCCAGAAATGACAATGCATATTTGGATTTTTCACAATTTCTTTTACATATTTTCTTTATAGTTTCGACAATAATTTTAAAAAAATAGTCTCGAAATTTATTTTGTTGCAATCTTTAAAAAATTTCGCAATATATCAAATAAAGCGCTTTTATTGATATAAACTTATGTGAGTACAACTACTAGTAACTACAGCTACATGTACAAGAAGCATGTTCAAATATTTTGAAACTTTGAACATTTTGGAGTTAATAGAACATACTGCTATTTTATTGGTGAAGAAATAAAGAAATTAGCTTTTAGAAAATAAGTTCTATGAGAATATTGAGTGAATAATACGTCAAAATGATTTAAATGAAGTCCTTCCTTTAATATTACTATTTTTCTGATTCGGGAAAAATTTATAATATTACAAGAATTATAACTATCAAAGTCACTTCTAAATGTTCACTAATTTTATTCAAAATTGTTCTACTTACTCGCAAAAAGCATATCCATAAACTGACAATATGGTGCGCCTGTTGAGGGAAAAATATAAGAAACGTTTTGATCGTTGGAGTGGAAGTCAATGGGGATTCAAATTCATGTCCGACCGATATTGAATCCTGAACTCAATGTTACTTTTATGCGATGATAAAATATAGTTTTCGTAAGATTTTTTGCACTTTCTTACCGGAACATAGTTGTTCAATCTTTGTATAATTCACCTGTAGCTGACTATTGACCCAAGAAAGCATATCATGCCTGCTAAGGTTATCTGAAGTACACGATGTTAAATGTACATTGACCGCCATTTTGATCTTGATGCTCTTCGGGCCGACGGACCGGTAGATCTTACAAAATTGAGGCCTGCAACCCCCCACGGAAATTGATATACCTGCCCCCGCCCCCCGGTGTACCGCAATCGCGCTACCGCGCCACGTCGCAACCACTCGCAACATTCAATTTCCTTTGGTCTTTGGAGTTTAGCTGTTTAGGGAATTTCTATCAACATATTG
>JAOTOK010025904.1:0-12241 GCA_025770025.1 Virgularia gustaviana
GCGCGTCCTTTTGTATACCGCATGCTGGAAAAGGTTCACTGAAATATGTTGTTCCCGGCGTAGCCATATAATTAGTTTCAAGTTCTAACGTTGCAAGGAAATGTAGCAATTAGGATATTCCAGATTAGGCCAGTTTGCACGATACGATTCGTTGTTTACGACTGTCATTTTGGTGTATGTAATCATATGGCGTGGTTAGGTCGTGTTAGCGACGATATATTTCGGCGCGTACGTGATATACAAGCTATATATCCCTATATCACTTGACTATACTAAAATGAAAATCGTATACGACAAATCGTATCGTTTAGCGCCACCATGTTCACGTTTTCGAAACCCTCTTAATATTTTTGTCGCTTTTCCCGCCCGTCTATTTTTTCCGTACGAACTAAATACATGTGGCGTCCATATTTATGCTTTGGACAAAAGATTACAGGTTGTCTAACAATATATTATAAAATCCACCAAAGATGTTACCAGCATGCCTGCTAAGATCTTCAAACTAAATTTAGAAAATCACGACAGGATTCAGTGTGAATTTCTATCGAAGCTGATATGCTGCTTGTTTTCTACTTGTTTACCGCCCTTTTTGTGTGTTTCTGAACAGTTAAGTCGTATTTGCAATTAACATAATGTAATGTTTTATACACTATACAATACCTTGCTGTGCAGTTGAAGCAAGACAACAGATTGCCCTGTTGGGGTAATTTTGTGTATAGGACCGGTCATTTTGGTTCCTTCAGGGGTTCATGGCTAGGAAACAAGTAGCCGGAAATTATGTTTAGTAATATATATTTGCCAAAATGCTTGTCATGACACTTGCATGACTCTTGAAGGTTTCAAAACGACCGCGAATGTCATTTTCCCATTATAAGGTTTCTTCGTGGGAAATGGGATTCGCGGTCGCTTTGATAGTACGAAAGCGGTATAAGAGACGAAGTTGATTACGAACATGTACTGCATGTTACTCTTACATGATACTGATTTGTTACATTATTGTCATATTTAATTTAAGTGCAAACGACATGTTGTAACAATTAGGAGTTATTTCGATAAGTGTTTATTTTGATATATTGTCAGATTGGGAGGTATTGTCAGAAAACTGAAAGATCTTTAAGAGCAGATCGACCAAGGATGTTGATATTGTAACTCGTTTAATCTTAGAGCATAGGGAAGCAGTGTTTATGATTGGCAAACATCGCGGAGTCGTAGTAACAATGCAACAGTAGTGGTCTGTGGGAAGTGATAAATGATTTCTTTCGTTAATACATGCACGTGCGTGTACTAAACATGTAAGGGTGTATTCAGAACTTTCCAGAAGCCACACTTCCCTAAAACCATCCATACAGTAGGTCCATTTTCGTTATACCTATAATATAAAGATAGTGAATGCTAGCGGTAGCGTGCTTTCTAGTTTACCAGGAGGCTTAGATTACGTTTATGTAATTTTTAACACACGTGTATAGTACACACCATATTTGACCCATTTGTTACTCCCCTGGCTATATTTTTTTCTTTGAGTTTGATAGATCACGCATGTATGCCAATAGCTTCTCAGCAGGAGGTACAACTCGTGCAAGGGTGTGCCAAAAACAGCGCAGTTTGTACAAACAACCATTAGCTTATTGCATAATTTTATACCATCAGAAACCTAATTATTTATCGAGCTTTTGAACAGCTGGTATGTTTTTTAATTTGAGCGAACGACCCTGAGTTATCGTGATTTTAGTAGCGGAGATGCCAATAGCTTGGCCATGTTGGTGTTTCTCTCTTTAGGACTATCTAGTTACTGAAGTTGATCACAAGTGCTAAATTTAGAGCACTGACAGTGTGATTAAGTCACTAATTTCTGGCAGGAAACTAGTCCTAGAAACAGAGGAATCCTGTTTCGTAAATCGTCGTTATTTGTGTGTAACCCGCTCTGGCGCGCGTGAGAGTCCCTGGGCTTACGACATCTTGCCACACTATGACAAACACCCGACGCGGGAACCTCTGAATCATTAAATAAACAATATAAACCTAGCATAGTCTTTGGAAGGGTCCCTCAGCTAACCTAGTTTAACGATCTTGGCTAAAGCCGGTGCCAAGCATGAACAACGCAGCACATAATTTACAAATTAAATATTAGAGTAGCTTAAAATATCAGTTGAAAAGATCAATTACTTAGCTTATATATAAGTCATGTGTAATATTTCCCAATTCCCACCAATTTTTAGACCTACTTGATGTTTAGCTACATACTTTGTACGTACTATGTACATCTTTACAACTTGTAAAATGTGAAATGTTAAATCTTATGTATAAATATCAGTTACATATAGTAATACTACGTATATAAGTTGGACTTCTCATAGTTTTCACATATAGTATGCAAGATTTATATTTCTTCCAGTAATATTGTCCGGACCAACATAAAAGTTAGTTATAAAATATTTTTTCTTGGCGAAGATAGAATTCAGTATCCTATGTGAACGGTACATGAAAAAACTCTCAACTTGATGCCTGAAAGAATGCATGTCGTAGGAGATATCTTTTATATAACTAACTCTTTATAAAGAATCTCGAATTCTGTTGGTACAAGTCAAAGTCTCGGGACCAAAGTCCAAAGGGGCTAATACAGTTATAAACTAAATTTTGATCTAAGCATGCAAGTACAGGGAATTAATAGCAACATTAAGAAAGTGCGCCTCTGAGAATTAACTGTACAGTTTAGCTGGGCGTACAATGTTACATATTATGCAGAATTAGATATAGTCTTTCAATGTTTGCGAATTTTGTATACATTTATATCGCGCGGGGGAATTCCATACAACAATCGTGAAATGTAAAATTAAAGTGAACAGTTATACAGCCCTTTCATAATACATTAGAACGTATGAAAAGCTGGTCTTTGTTGCCGTTATTTGAAAATATTGGTCAAAGAACATATCGTAAGATGAAATATGAATAACAACCCTGAAGAGCTTTATACGTGATTATTACAATGTTTTTTAATACAGGTTGCCATCTTTTGGTGGTGTTTGGAATGCAGGTCCAAGATGGCAAACAAGGTAAGCGATGATCTACGTCCTACGACTATTATATAAAAGCAATACACGCCGGAAAAGCCATGCATGGCTGCGGGTGGTGCCTAGTTGTCACAGGTTAACTTCACATAAATCGTGCATGTAGTCAGTGATAAGTATTGTACGCGAGCTTAAGTGTAAGTATGATATGACGTATTTAAAGACAATAAAGTAGCTGTACATTGGAACTTGAACTATCATGTTAAAATAATAATGTGACATTTAGCTATTAGTACATATTAGCTAACAAGACAAAAGTTGTGAATTTTCAACTGAAAAATAAATGTGTAATTTTCTAACAGACCGCTAAAATGCATGAGAACCACAAAAACGTTTTAGCCACAAGTGGTTATGACTAGTGCCCGTGGTGGTAGTCAACCGCAAGTTTCTCGCAGTAATTATCGCAAACTGGTTGCTCAAATAAAAACTCATTATGTGGTGTAATGTCGTAGACTCATATTTGCATATGAAACAATGAAATGCTCAAATATCTCAAATAAAGCAAAGTAACAAAGTTCTATAAAAGCAAAACTGAAGAAGGTTAAATTATCCCTGGTTTTCGCTATGACGTAAGCGTAATCGGAGACGAACAAGATTAAGTAAATATGTTGCCGTACGCATGCGCACTTATTTCGGTGACGTGAATTACGCTTACGTTTACGTTTGTTCTCGCTGGGGAAAGAGGTGGGAAAGATGCGCGTAAGCAAAAACGCAAGCGTAGGAAAATCAAAACTGTCCGTTTCTTGCGTAATCATAAATTATGCACTGGATCAAATTTCGTTATAGAACCCTTTTGTGTCACATGTAATTTGCTGTTTTCATACCTAAATGTAATATAACTGCACATATTCACCATGACAAGTGAAAAACTATTTCATTAAAATCGATTTTCACACTATAATATTAATAACATTTCAGAATAAAGGATGCAGTAAAATTGATCTGGTATCTTCGTTTCCGTTAATGACGGATTTTCAAGATATTACGACATGAAACACTCAGAGTATAAGAAGGGGAATGCAATAATGGAATGGAAAAATTGGCATGTGACGTACATAAAACTATAAAAATGTTAGCTTTAAAAACTATAAGCCAAACCCAAACCCCGTCTCTTAAAGTTTGGCTCCAGATTTTACTCCTGCGCCTAACCTTGATTGAATGAACATAACCTAGCATATTTTCTAGCCTGCTTGCAGGCGCTTTTTGTGGGTTTATTTCGGATTAATATCCGATCGTTTACCTCTGTTTATTCTTCGCAAGCTTTTATTGGCTGCCATCTTGATTTTGGCTACGCGCAAGCTGAACATAAGAAAGAGCGTGGGAGGACCGATTGAGAAAAACAAACCAGCTTGTGCGCGGCCAAATACAAGATGGCCGCCAATAAAACCCGCAACAGAGGCAAACGATCGAATATTACACCAAAATAAACCCACCAAAAACACTTGCAAGCAGGCTACTTATTTTCCAGTATACTCTAGATATACCAGGTTGCCCACAAGTATAAATCGTTGCTCAATGTCGAACCGTTCTCATTGTTGCGTTTTGCTTTACCTCTCGATATCGCGAAACGCTCATGCAAGTTCGTGATTTATTATTTGCTAGTTGTTTGGATAGGACCATAATTTTGCATAAACGAGGACAATAAACATATAATAAGTACAATTAATTTTAACCGAGTCTCCAAATCTCAATACCTGCCCTCACTTGGTTTACTAACATTATAGGCAATGATTGATGAACGTATATTTTTATTGTTATTTCTGGAAATGAACTTGGCATATGTTTTTTTTTACTATTTCGTAAGTGTGCCGTATTGAAACAATTGCTCGATGTCTCTATCACTCCCTGGTCCACATTATCATGTCCTTCCCCTTCATGCATTGCTGCATGGGAGGTTAGTTGTGGCCGATTACAAACTGGATTTAAAGATCAAAAAAGGACTCAAATCAGTCTCGCGGATTTTAAAAGTTTTACCGCGGTTGTGATCGAGGACGTGTAAATTTCAGCCAACAGCGTGACGGACGACTTTAAAGTTATATAGTATTAGTGGTGCTTAAGTAGGTGACATACACTGAGAAGACCGGCCGTTTTGCATGGACTGAGAGAAACAAGGGGGGTAAAGTGGTGGATAGGCGTCCCTATATATCTTGGCACGAGATCGAGAAATATAAATCAGTTCATATCCAAATAAAAATCAAATAAAGAGTTTATTATAGATGTCAACTGTTGGAATTCAAATTTAGACTGAATATGTTAGATGTAGGAACATGAAACGAGCATCGAAAACAAGAATACGTGTACATATTTATCAAAATTATGTTCGCTTTAAACGAAGTAAATACATAGGTGCAATGGCCAATACTAAAATAGAACCGGAACATTCTTACTAAAATATTGTTTCAAAATATCGAGCTACGAGAAGGTCAAGCTGTGACTGCCCTGTAAGCGGATATAGCATACTTATTATATTCACCATGCTCTCACTAGAATCCACATTAGAGTGAAGCCGTTGCTCTGACAAAGGCATGTATAATATAAATATAGAATTTTTAATACTATAAACGACAGTATACATTGTGTGTTTTTTAAGTGTAGACGACCTATATAGCACCTTTCCATTTTTTTGAGTGCTCTTTCAATCATAAATCCAACGGCAACGTAGGGAAGCACGAAGATTTGTTCTTGTGTCATCGTCTAGGGTGTCTTAAAAAGTACTCTCGTGTGAAATTATACGCTTTTGTTTTTTGATTATACCCCTTAGTTATTATAAATATGAAATAAAATGAACAGCAACCAAAAGTCTGCAAAGACGCAAAATTACAAGTTCATGCTACCGGGAATTCAAGTAACCGACAAACGAGCAAAAACTATACATGAAGCGTACTTTTTTATGGCACTCTGCAGTATGCCAACCATCTCGAAAGTTTGTTTGTTCAACGTTCGTTGTTACTTTACCCGGGAATTTAAAACGTTCAGTTGAATTATAAAACACAACCACTACAATAACTACAATAACTGACATATAAATGAAGTCTTGCCTTTATAGAGATATTAATTCAAGTAGCAGTGCCAGTGCTTCATCAACTGACCACTAAAAATTTGTCAACATAATACAGTGTGTGGAAAAATGAAAACGATTTTAAATTATCTGTGATTATTAATAGCCTTGCGCTAGCGCTAAGCTGGCGTGGTCTCAAGAGTGTATACAACTCGGTCCACACTAGGCGACTTGTCGCATGCGATTGTCATTGTTATCGAGTTGGAATCGTATGTTCAACCGAAAACTGCTTTTGACTCGAACCTCATGCGACAAGTAGTCCGGCGTGCTGCGTGCAGCCCGACTTGTGCGCCTTGACTTTAATACAGTAGTGTTAGGTGTTGTAAATTTTAAAATATATACCCCAGCCAGCAAACTTCATTTTGCATTTTGTATAAATTTGTATTGCGTGCGGAGATTGCGCATACCACATTTGTCCCAGTTGCCAGTTGGGCTGCTTATTTTAGACGCAATTTCCGCACCCAAATGTAATATAGTTAAATGTTTACAAATGTTGCAAACTTAGTCTTTGCAAGGCCATCGTTTCCGCATTTTTGATTATAACTGATCAAAAAAACATTTTCAATTTTACTGATTTGAGAGTTTCAAACCAGTACTGCTAGAATATTTTAATTGTAAGTTAGAGATAATTTTCAATGTTAAGTGGTCTTTTACATCGTGTAGCTATGTTTCATGTTCTTGTTGTACGTGAATTGTTAAGGTATGATCACCTGGTTCGTCAGATCTTTTTCATCGGAATTAACCTAAGCTGTTTGATTCTCTCATGACTAACAACCCGTAACTTACATATTACTATAACTAACATACAAATTTACTAATGAAGTTGTCAGTTGTTCTCTGGTAACTACACGAAGATGAAAAAAAACGTAACCTTCGGCAAAAGGCAAAAATAACATCCGTATATCAAGAATACATTGTGTTTCATTCAATCAAAACAGCTGCGCTCATTGCCTCCAGTCACACGTCCAAATATTTGTTCACGAGATTTTTAATCAGCCTATTTTTTATTGACCTCTCTAAGTAGGTGTAAATATTTGAGACCCATGCAATACCGATATCATTATCTTTTGCAGACGTGATTTGAAAAAAGAAAAGGGAAGACGCGGTAAATCCTGATGCCGGGACGCAACTGAATCAATATTATAAAGTGAGGTTTTTATAATCACTGTATGCCTTATGAAATTGGTTGCTACCAGACTATGGATATGCATAGATCTATTTATATATAAAATGACGGTTGAAATTCTCGTCTGCAGGCTGATTACTTCCAGAACTACCTACAGTTTTAATACGAAACCTTTTTATGCACTATCGAAATGTGCGCGTTTCCTGCCTTTAAACATGCCGATGCTTACGTCACATGACTAAAAGTGACAACTTTCGTACTATTTGGCAATGGAAAATTACATTGGGAACCAATAGTTTGATGTGACATGCATGCGGATACAATGAGCCGCGTGTCTCTTATTGCTAAAGCTTACTCGTGGTTCAAGAGTTAACAAGATAAGGCTGAAGATAACTAGCACAGGGTGCAGAACCCGATCCCTCATTCTGAGTTGCTGCATAGACAGACAGTGTGCCTTTGGATTATAATAAAAAGTTCAAATTCCTTGGTGTCTACTTTGGTATATCTGTTTGAAGTTCAGTATTATACTATTATAGTGATAATTATTTGGATAAATGCCAGGTTACTAATCCAACACCTCCTTAGGCTAAACAAGCGGCTTGCAATGCGAGACAGGCTTCAGTTTGTAGCTACTTGTACAAAGGGCAAGTACGGCAGACTATGATATAAACAGATCCAATAATTCAGGATAACATAAACTGCTGCACAAATTATAGGATCACGTTTCCTAGTTTTACGCTTAATATTTCTGGAATCTCGTTGATTGATTCGTTAACTCCAAACAATAGTGCAAGGAAATTAAAAGCAGATGCATTATTGTGGAAGTCGAATAGTACAAAAACCTGCGAAAGATTGAAGAGTGCAGATTTCTGTACGAACAGTGCAAAAGTCTGTAGCATACAGTGAATAAAGCAGTAATATTTTTTTCTGAATACATGTTTTAGTAACCTACGTTTTCCCTATGTTTTGCATTTTGGCCGTTCCACCTTACTACAGAGTACAGCCAGTAGTTTATTTGAAACGCGGATTTTCCCAGTTGGATTTTATTTGAAGGGTTAAATTGCAGTTTCGAAAAGTTGAGAAGGTCATTCTAGTGTAATGGTGTTTTGATCTGGGAGTGAAAATTGAGGATCAGAATTTTCAGGAGCTTTCTTGTTGAAGCATAGTAAAAACTTTGAGTTAACTGTTAACCCAGGGTTAGCGTTAACCTTACCCACCTGTGAGTACCTCAGCCCTGAAGCAGGGATTTTAAACCCAAAACAACTTGTTTGAAATTCATAACGAAGTTGATTAACTAAAATATAGCTATAGGATTTTAATTGAACTGTTTTTGAACCGTCTTTGTCCTTGAACGATTCCACCATTAATTGGCTACAAGTTGTTATACGAACTAAGTAAAATTTAGTAAAACTAGTGCTTGGAAGTTTGAACAGTAGAACAATGAACATTATATAGAATCTTAACCTTGGTGTGTCAGTCATCGCGGCTCAGAAGACGCCGTGCTGTAGACTGTGATCTATGGCAATATGTTTATTTGACAGCAGCTGGGAAAAGCTGTAAATTGAAAATATGATTAAGATGTGATCAAAGCAAGTCCGATATGGTATGGACTGCATTTAATAGTAACGAAGCCAATAGTGACAGCCAACAGCTAATGATGAATTAATTTTAGAACTTAAAAATATACTCAACTCGAACAGGTATCGATTGTGTTCATAACAAACGGGGATCCTTACGACATAAACATTGCCCAAATTTCACATATTTTGAACACTTAAATTAATTGAAAGTCTGGTTTTTATTCATTTACAAGTATTACTAATTGTTTCTATTCATAAAATGTTTTTTTAAATATGTCAAATTCGGGCAATGTTTATGTCCGTGGAGACCCAGTTTGTTATGAACACATCCGATGTCCGTGAGACTGGGGTGAAGCTTTTAAATGTTTTGCACATGCGCACCATATACACTGGTTATGATGGGATTTAACAATGGTGGCACGTGGTTTTTGATATCCGGAATAAAACTTTTCTACATGACGAGTAAAATAATGTAAGCTATAGCTATTTCAGAGTAAAATTTCCCGACATATTAATTAAATAACGAAGGAACTTCAGGAAAATGAAAATGCTTAAGAAATTTTAAACAGTTTTCTGTTTTAAAATCGCTTTTGTTAAGTTGTTAGCTACACTATAATCGTCTGATTACTAGGCATTTATTTATGACAAGAGTGGGGGCTGATGAGAAGACAATTTGGGTCTCGCAGGTACGAATGGATTTCTACCCACCCCAATGCAAGAAGATAAAAATACATTTTACCTCGGTCATATTACTGACCACGCACAATGACACTATAGTAAGGCATAACTAATTCAAAAAAAAACTCGTGTAACAGGAAAATAGCACAAAATTTTTTTGTTTACTCGTTCGAAAAATCCTTCAAAACTCCATATCTAGTACGTTACAGTGTCTTCAAAACTTGCTTGGTTCTCGATATAGGTTGATCAAAAATATCATGCCTGTCAGCTGCCATCTTGGTTAACTACCGACATAAACGTCACAACCTGGGTCACACGAAAAGTAGACATGTTTTAATACAAAGAAAGACAAAAACCAAAATATCTCGAGAAGCAAATGAATTTAAAGAAACCGTGGCGGGCAATTATATAATATTTTTAAACATCTTTCATCGAACAATTTGTTCCGATTTTCCTTAAGTCAGAGAATAACAGAAAATGAAATATGTTCCTTGTAGTTTCTTATAGTCACACCAACCTTTCCCTTCAGCCCATACACTGGCGTTCATGATAAGCTATAGCCGCTAGTGTTGGGTAATCCAGCATGTTGTTTACTCATAGCAGAATTGTCGTACCCACATAAATACCAGCAAATATATTAGTTGCAATTACAGTGTCACCACAAGCTTAACGAGGTATACCGTTGATAGCGACGTGGATGATAACGCCAACATGGAAATTGAGTTACCAGCGAATGAGAAGCGCATTGCACATTTCTCAGAAATCTCTCCGTTTTCTTCTAATTTCGTCAAGTGAATCTTGATAAGTATAATAGCTATTAGCTCTCCGGCCGACGGAAAATATTTAAACCCTATACATGAGAAAAAGATAAGCCCGGGCTGAATTGTTAAGGCCCAGGGTAAAAAGTTAACTCGTGGCTTTATTTACTGTGTCAGAATCAATAATTCTTACTTCTTAACACTTCAACCAATTGAAAACTTTTAAACCGTGGTTCACCAAGCAAACGCCTAGCTTTGAACAACCGGTCCCCGGCTTGTAATCAATAACGACGTTTAAAGGAAAATTAAGGGCATTTCGTTAGCTATATATAGAGTAGAGAGCGCCATATTTTATAATCATTAAAATATAATGCCTACTTTATGCGTATGTGTGTAATAATAGATCTGTTATATACTATAGTAACATTATTTTGTCATCGTTTTACAGGTACCGACTACCCACGCTACCTCTGGCATTGTTGCCACATAATACTGTTTAACAGCGGAATGTTCAAGGTAGCCGAAAGCCACTATTGCAACCGCAACTCCTATAGTTACTTACGTTCAAATGCTTGTTAAGAATCTTCTAGATGACTCCCGTATTGATTTATAGTTTCCTAAAAGGTTTGTTGTGTATATTGTTCAGTTATGTCGAAATTCGTGAAGTTCGTTGCATCTTAGCTTGGTTCATCTACCGATGAAGGCATCTCTCGGCGAGTCTCTTGATGACTAAGTAAATTTGGATTTAGGAGTGTCTTAACTCATTAGCACAGTTTGAGGAAATTCCCTGACTGGGTATAAACTATTAACTTGATATGATTTATCTATAATACCTACTATTATAATTCAATCAGTAAATAATTTTTATAAACTAAGTGTGTGTATCGTTTTTCTGCTATTGCTTACGCTATTGTTTCATTTGCTTGAAGTCCTGTTGTATAAAATAACACTGTGATTGAGAAAAGCACGCTAGGGTAATTGGCATTGATCTTTTCCGACATGAAACAGTCCAGAAAACAGCTCTAGCCAGCCAGGCTGGCGTTAATGGGATCACGGCAAAACCGTGAAAACGCTGTAGTTAACGAAGTAAGGAGAGGGGGGTGTCGATGATTGATGTTTCCACACCCAGTTTCTGGATATCGGACTCCTTTGAACAGAAAAACAGACTAACAGTAAACAGGCTTTAGACGTTGAGGAGAAGCTCTTGAATCAGCAACAGACGGTGACCATGACTTAATATTGGATTTAATACCTAAAATAAAAAAAGTGTGTTCGAAATACGATGAAGTGGGGAAACCTTCGTTCACCTGAGTTGTTAGGTTTAGGTTATGAGGTACAATTCGCCGGAAATAGTTGGTGTTGTTAAGGCCGTTTTCCATTTCAGCCGAAACCTACCGAAGCGTACCGTATTGCAATAATGATTCATTACTATTACACAAAAGAAATCGGTACGGTACGTTACGGTATGTTACGGTACGGACAGTACGGTGTACTGTACGGTACGCTATAGTACTGCGATAATTTTTGTTAAATTTCAGAGATGCTAAAGCAAAAAAAAATTGTGAAAATGGGTTAAAAAATATTAAAACTAAAAGAGTTGCACTTCATGTAGGGTTTCGAATTTCGAAATTAATATCATATTATGATAGTATAGTTATTACCCATGTATTATTACTTGATTCGTATAGAAGCGATGTCAATAAGCACTGTGCCAAATCGGCTTCTTTAGTTGAAAACTATAAAATAGGTTTCAAAGCTATGTTGAAGTAAGACTTTGACCTTGACACGTCGTTGTCAATTATATTTGTCTTAGTGTGTAGTTTGAGAGTGTCGTCTCTCTCTTTTATATATGTTGTCCTTGTCATCTATGTCCTTGTTCTGCAGCATAAACGTGTGCATGTGTGCATGTGTGCATGTCAGTCACAGAGAGTGGTCTACTATACTCGTGACGTTTTAGTAATCAACAAAAATGTGCA